>OZ030009.1:112285113-112452613 GCA_964023405.1 Apodemus agrarius | reverse complement strand
GAGAGGGAACAAGGCGTGGGGAACTGAAAACGGGCACGCTGACCACTGGAGTCACGCTGTGCTGTGCTGTGCTGTGCTGACTGCCCCACCCCCTCCCCCACCCCAGTCTGCTGTGACCCTTTGTCCACTTGACTGGGATCTCAGAAGATCCCTTATAGGTTGAGTGCCATCAGCTGACCATCTTCCTGGATCCTTTGGGTGCCTCCCTCCCCTTTGGGTTCTCCCCCACCCCACCTCACCCCACCCCCTACCCCCACCCCCCGACTGTCTCTGCCTTTCTGTCCTCTCTTACTCACTCACTTGGTGTCTCATTTCGAACTATTTTAATAAGAAATTTGGAGCACACAAGTGCATGGGGAGGAGGGTGATCTGGCTTCTACAGTCTGAGCATTCCCACGGGACCAGTCTCGTTTCATCCGCTCCCTTCCTCCTCCCTCCTCACCTTCTCCCCATGCCAGGATCTGTCTTCTTCATGTTCAGCTACCTAAATTAGCAACAACAGGAACACACACCTTTCTTTGTGGTGCTTTTGTTGTTTGCCAGTCTGTCTTTCAATTGTCTCATGCGAGCCAGGTGGAGCCTCTGTGAGCCTCGAACCCTCCAGCCTTTGCTCCTCCATCGCCTGAGCCAACTCTGGCTTTCCCAAAGCCTTCCTCTCACCCATTTGTAGCTGCCTTTATGCCCTGATCTTCCTCCTCCTGGCCCTTACTGTACTGTAATTAAATGTGTGCTTAGATCAGTCTTTTCTGTTAGGTTGTAATCTTTGTCTAAAAGGTGTGTCTTTTTATCTTCTTTTCTCCTGTGGTACCTCGTAATTACTGCAAAGAAGAGCCTCAAGAAATGCATGCAGAGTGAGTTTGATAAGACTCGCTGGGGGAGGGGGGTCCATCAGTTTAAGAGCACCAGCTGATCTTCCAAAGGACCTGGGTTCTGTCCCCAGCACCCACACCATAACTCACGACCATGGGTGACTCCACTTTCAGGGGGTCCAGTGCCACCTTCTGGCCTCTCCACCTGTAGCAGGCACCCAAACGGAGCACACATGTACATGCAGGCGAAACCACTCATATGTGTTAAATAAAAATATATTTAAAAGAATCAATGGAGGAATAAAACAAGTGTAAAAGAGACGTTTTCAGATATTACCTACGGCTGAGTAGATTTTCTTGAGTAGATTTTTCTCTCATTTGCATAGATTTTTGAAAAACGTCTTAAAGAGTTGCTTTCCTTGTTAAAACAAATTAACATCTATATCTGGTGCCTTTAGACCTGTCTAATCTTAGGCTGCTTTTTCCCACTCCAGGAAAAAAATACTTAGAAATCCATATCTTCTTGGGTCCCTTTTATTGGATGAGAGTGTTTCTTGGCTCTGTTTAATAAATGTGTTTTAAAGTATAGATTGAAATCTTCAGTAAGTGGAACAGGCTCCTTCGCTAGCCTGCCAAGCCTCATGCGGTAATTTGGTACCAATCTCATCAGTTACTGTAACTCGTGCCATAGAGCTCCCAGAATGCACACTGCGTAGTGTGTTAACTCATTCATTATCCCAGTACTCCTTGGAATGTGGGCAGAGATGTATAGACAGGTACTGTGACTTTAAATCTGCAAAGAAACAAAGTGATGTTTCTTTAATATTCTTTAAGAAGATAGAAGAAATTCTTGCCTATCACCCTAAACTAAAGTGCAGACTAGAAACCAAAGAATTGGGGATTAAATGTTACAAGGTTGCAAGGACATGAAACCACCTTGCACTGTATGTTAGAGTAACTTAGCCCTGGGTCTTACCGCTGGGTGCTTTATTAACTACTTTGTGACATCTCATTCTCTGAGTCAGCAGTTCTGTAGTCTGCTGTCAAGAGTTTCCCCAAGCACTCTGATGACTTTGCAGATGTGACTCTCCCTGCTCTTCTCATTCACTCCTGACCTTAGGGCAGTTTGGGAAAGCTTGTCTTTATATGGCTTGTCCTCGACCAACCGTCACTCCAAATGATTCCTTTGGAAATCCAGGAAAAGAGCTATACAAGGGTGACGTAAGGACGATGAGAGACTGGGTTCCATTCTCCAGCCTTAGGATTCAGGATGTTGTTTCCTGCATTAGCAAAGATAAGGAATCCTTTGCCTTCGAGCTGCTATTGCCTTTACTGTTCACATCAACCCATCCTTTCAGAGTTGCCCAAAAGCAAGGACATTTTAGGGGGCTTGAGGCTATCTGGTCCTCACACAGATGCCTTCGAGTTTGAAGACTATTTGTGAATTTAGTTTTTTCAAACACTATTTAATTTGGATATTTGTATGTGAAATGACTCTGCCTGTCTGAGGTTGCATCCTGGGTCTGTGGCAAGGGAGGCCTGAGATTAACTCCTAGTTAGGTTACCACCCAGAGGCCTCAGCAGGTGACCCAACCCTTATGACTGTCTTATCACCTATAAAATAAGATAGTGACACCTTGTAGATGAGATGCTAAAGGATTTTATCGTCGCTTTGAGGTGCCTGGCCCTGCAGGGACCACCCACATGTCCTTGAGCAGTAGCCCCTTCCGGTCTGTGATGTCCTTACTGTGCTTCCCAGCTTTGGTCCTGACCCCAACCACCTCTGGGCCTCAGCAAGCACACGAGTGAATCCCATCAGCTCCCTCTCTCACATCAGGAGACATTGTAGTTTGGTCATGTTATCTCCAAACATATTTGGTCACATTATCCTAAGATATATGTGGCCCACACACTTGGACACTTTTAATCCCTGACAGTGAAGGTAAGATTAGTTTGTAGAAGGAAGCAGGCATGTTTGAAAGTGATATCTAATTGAGTGGCAGACAAAGTGATGAATCAGAGTAAGATTTGACAGAACGAGTCAGAGATAGGATATACCCAACTCTCACAAGAACAGCGCCTATAGAGGAGGGTATTTAAGAGTAGCGCAGAGAGAAAGTGCGGCAGTTTTAGCCAGAGCATTTTACGAAGGCAGGTGGCAGAGGGAACAGGCTAGGCACAGGTGAAGACAGAACAGCCAGAGAGTAAGAAGGAGCCAGAAGATTAGAACATATTGCCAAAGTTAGAATGAGGCCAAGCAGAGAAACTCAGCGAGAGCCAAGAAAAGCTGGATCGAATCAGTCACCTTGGAATAGTAGATCATGTAGAGGCTAGACACATCCAGGCCTAGACCTAGAGACAGAACAGGGAAAGAAATGCTCTGAGCTCATCTCCAGCCGTGTGTTCTCACAGATTGGGTACGGCTCTTATCCCAATGCATTATCTGAGGAAATAAAGTAACATGCATAACACACATTCACACACTCACAATGCAGTCACACACCCATTCACATACACACTCACACACACTCATTCACACACATGTACTCTCACATACACACACTCACATTCACTCACACTAGACCCCACTAGGGTCTCTGCAGAAAAAACTTACTAAGCCCACTGATGACCGTAAGAAACTACAGAGTGAAGCTGCACATACCCAAAGGAGTTGAGAGTTGCCTTCACAAGCAGAGAGTGAGGCAGGCTGGCCGCAAGCCTGACCTTTGTCCTAGCAGCTCTGCTTTCTGCATTAGTGTTCTCTGCCCCATGGATGTTTTTCCTAGATGTCTCCACAGTCTATAAATGCTGAAATTCAGCAACATTTTGTGAAACTGTTTCAATTAACTACCCAATGATACTAAAAATAAACTGAGTCTTCTGTTATTTTAACTTACTTCAGCTAAAGTAAAATGAGTTAATTGGGTTGATTCTTTGACTTTGGGATACAGGTCAGGGCACAGCCCCCTTCAGGATTGGGAAGCCCCCAAAGGGAGAGAACTTGTCAGGCATTGCTGTGGCCTGCCCCAATCCCCACAGATCATGACCACATTTACAGAGCCTGGGTACATCTCCTAAGTACTACATGATCATTTCTGTGATGCATACCCAGAATTCCCAGTATTGTTTAGTAATGAACTAAAAAGAAACAAAAGTCATGCTAGACTCAGGAAGAAACCACATCTTTATTATAACCTGATAATTTTCCTACTGAGTGCCTGCCTCATCAACTTTTAATGAACTTTTCTTGTTGAAAGCTAATAATGTACACCATCCAGGAATGTATAACTGTCTCTACAAAGCCCCATCCAGTGGCTGAAAAGCCCCGAGTAGCCTGTTATATTCCCAGCTTGGTGTTTTCCCTCTGGTCCTTGATCACCCCCATGCTATCCCCAAGCCCCACCAGTAAGCCTCTACCACAGGGCCTTTGCATGTGATATCACCCTCTTGCAGATTGTTTATGCCTTAACTGAGAATTTCCTGTAGGAGCTGTGCCTTCAGTTCTCTGCTTGGGTGGCTTCAGGGAGGGGTCTTGGGTCACCTGACCCTCCTTCCCATTGCCCCTGAGCTGCCTGTCACCTCTGCTCTACTTTACAAAGAGCAGGGTCTGTCTGCGCCCCCCCACCCCCACCCCCACCCCGAGACACACACACACACACACACACACACACACACACACACACTCGGCATGCACACTTAACTTGTTTCGTCTGTGTGTGCTGGCCTATAATGGCGGGAGCTCTGCCTCTGTCTTTGCTGGTGTCTCCCTCGGACCCACCACAGTTTCTAAATCAATTAATATAAGCATCTATTGAATGTGCATGCCAGAAATTGTTCTTAGAGGACCTTCTAGACCTTACCTTACCTTAGATCCGAGATCTAACTTATTTAGTACATTGTGAAAGTGGGCCACAGAGATGTTGGATGCCTACATGAAAACGAATTGTTTCCTGTCCATTTAAAACTCTAGAAATATATGGCCTACTCTGGTCAGTTACCTAGGATAAGACAGAAGATTGAAAGGAAGTAGTCCAATAAATAACGTCCAGTGTACCAAGAAGAGACCGCCTGGCACAGGCCTTCTGAGAGGGACGCTTAGCTCCACGGCAGCTCTGCTCCAGAAAGCTGGGCTGCCAGAGCTGGCGACTGCTGCGTTGTTCCCTTTGTTAGTTTGCTTTGGGGATTTTTGGTTTGGATTGGTTCTTTTGTGACAGGGCCTCACTATGTAGATTAGACGAGTGTTTAACTCATAATAGATCCACCTGCCTCTGCCTCCCAAATTCTGGTACACCCACCTTAAGTTTCTTCTTCTCCTTCTTCTTCTTCTCCTCCTCCTCCTCCTCCTCCTCCTTCTCCTCCTTCTTCTTCTTCTTCTTCCTGAGGTGTGTGTGTGTGTGTGTGTGTGTGTGTGTGTGTGTGTGTGAATGCAGTGCCTGCAGAGGCCAGAAGCAGGCATCAGATCATCTGGAGCTGGAGTTGGGTGTGGTTTTGCGACATAGGTTCTGGGAATCAAAGTCAGGTCCTCTGTTAGAACAGTCTGCACTCCTAACCCCTGGGCTGTCTGTCCTGCCCCAAGGCTGACTACAACAGAGCCATTACTTTTGCCAAGCCTTGTCTGTGACACCGTGGTCTTCTAGTCTCTTCCAGAGTAGGTCATTGTACTGGCTTCTCCATTAAGCCATTTAGTTACAAATGCCACACACATAAGACCCCAGCTTTTATTTACAAGTTAAGAGGTTTTCATTCAGTCGAAATCACTTTTACAAATAGCTGGAAGGATCAGAGTTACCCTGTTTCCGAGAAAAGCCTTTTCCCTCATACACCCACAGCACACTGGCAGCACAGCCTTCCTAGTGCTGGGGACAAGCCATGATGATTCTGCCTTCTTGGAGACATCTGACCTCGGTGTTTATGCTTACATAGACATCCTTTTTTTTTTTTAACAAAAAAATTTGTTTATAAATAGCATAATGTTTACAAACCAGCCAGTTTGAGGATAGGACCAATTAACTTCCCTTTAGACAGAAAGAAAAAATGGAGCATAGCAGAGCTGTCTTTGCAGTGAACTGAAGTAAACCCTAAACGACTGACTCTTGGAGTGGAGAGCTGTGAACATCAGGCTGTATGCATTCAGAACCGTCTATGGGGAAAGGAGGCCACACGGCAAGAAATGCCGAGGAAACCTCTCCGTGTCGTCACCTAGACTAGTAATCTGTCACCTGCTCTTGTTATCTCTGTGTGTCCCGCGTGAGCAGTCCTCAGGGTGTGCTGTCTGTGATTCCTACCCTATTAGCCTTGAACAGAACATGCAGTTCCCAAGAAGCTGATGTACTGCCCCCAAACAAAAACTAAAAGCCCCAAACTCTGCACTCACCCCACTACCGGGAGGGGGGGTTCTGTTACACTTCCTCCTCTGAGGGTGCAAAGGTAGGTAGTGTTGACTGTAGGGCCTCTTTAACATAAAGCAGCTTAGCCAGGCGGTGGTGGCACACACCTGTAATCCCAGCACTCTGGGAGGCAGAGGCAGGCGGATTTCTGAGTTTGAAGCCAGCCTGGTCTACAGAGTAAGTTCCAGGACAGCCAGGGCTATACAGAGAAACCCTGTCTCGAAAAAAAACCAAATCCAAAAAAAAAAAAAAAAAAACCAAAACCAAAACCAAACAAACAAACAAAAAACCCATAAGGCGGCTTGACAGGCTTCAACGCTGATATCAAGGTATAACATAGGCCTAGTCAAAGTGTAGCTGGAGCCCACTCAGGAAGATGCAGCCTGTTTGTTTCTTTGGTTGTTTGTTTGTTTGCTTGCTTGCTTGCTTGCTTGGCTTTGTTTTTTTTTTGTTTGTTTGTTTGTTTGTTTTTGTTTTTTACCCTGCTCATTTTGGCAGTTTGCTCCAAATAAATATGCCTTTGGTAGACAAAAGCAGCATGCACCCCTTGGTCCTGATGCTACTTAGAATCTGGGTGAACAGGCCTTTCAAGCAAGGGTGGTGCTTTGGCATCCGTTCATGGGCAGCACTCTGTCTTTCTCTCCCAACCCTCCCGTAAGATCGCTGCTTGCATGTGGCCGGGTAGTCTGGGGCCACACGTAGCAAAGCACCTTGGTCTAGATGGGAGTTTTGCTCAGCGTTTAACCGATGAGACTCTTTCCTTGCTGTTGTTGGCAGTGTGGCTCTCAGTTGTGCAAGCACAGAGGCAATCGTGCAGTACAGTTTAGAGCTTTGTTTATGTAAGGGGGAATCTAGAGTCCGAGTGTCAAGACGCAGAGCAAGGGCTGTCACAGAGCAAGGGCTGTCCCATTCCCTCTGGGGTTACAGCACTGACTCTTATCAATATTAATATCTCAGTTACATTCCTTGGAGATGAGAACATTTGGTCACCAGAGACCATCTCAGTTTGTCACCCAGTTTGACCTCACTGGCAGATAAGCAGTTTACAAATGAAGACGCTCACATATCTAACAGGCAAATCAGAAATATTTAACTTTATTAGCTGTTAAGGAAATGGAAAGATTGCTTTTTATCTCTTGAAACTTGGCAAAGTGTAAGAACAAATTATCTTGCCTGGTCTCTGCACCTCTGTTCACTGCTGGCAAGAAAGAACAGTAATACAGCCTTTCCAGGGTGCTTGGAGGGAAGTGGAGATGTAAAACCCTTTCACCTAGCTGTCCTGCTTCTAGGAACTGACAGCCAACTCTTTATTAAGTGGATTAGGGGCCTCTAAAGCTCTGTGTACAAAGGTGCAGCATTGTTTGGTGATATTTGCAAGGTCAGGGTGAGCCTAGATGTGATGAGGGTTACAAGATGCAGGAAAAGGAGGAGTGACCGCTCCAGATCCCCACAGGTGTCCCACACTGGGGCCACAGGGCAGTTATCAGCAAGACTGTGGAGAACTCAGAACTCCTTATCTGCATGGCTCCGCCTTTATATGTCTATCTCAGATTAGGATATCTGTGCCTGATACTTAGGCGTTTGTTTATTTCATGATTTCCTCTGAGAACTCACCATCTGTACCCTGCGCTCCCCTGTGCAGAGTGTACTGTGAGAATTCTGCCACGCAGTTCATGCAGCTATCCCTTTACAGCAGGTTAGCTTTGAGCCACTGTCCTATCAGCTTATTAACTTTTCTTCCAGGAGGTAGGTGCAGCGAAGGTCTTTCCACTTCGTGCAGACACCCCTTTATTAAATCCTCCTGTAGAAGAAAGCATGCTTTCACTGAGTGGCCAGAGATGAGTGTTCCAGAGCCTCAAGTGTTCAGCTAAGCCTCCGAGGAGGGCCGGCCGGCCGGCTCTGAATGATTGCTTTAGCTTCACTCTTTAGGATAGCATTGCCCAGGCTTTCTTATTTTTCTCTTCTCTTTTTTACTCGTTTGCTTTTCCTCCTGCCTGTGATATCATTGCATCCTGTGAAACAGAAAAGGCAGCAACCTAAAACCTTCCGCCATGTATGCCGACTCTCCCCGCTTACCCACCGAAGAAACCAGAATAACTAACGTGCTGGCCTCTTCCCCAAATCCACAGTTCACTCGCCAGGCCCATTCCTGTCTTACAGTGTCCCTATAGGCATATTAGATAGGTAAGACAGAGGAAAGAGGCCAGAGCAAAGCCACAGGGGAGAAAGCACGCATAGAGAGGCAAGCAGGAGCCTGTGTTTACTCAAAAGGAGGTAGGGCCCCCTAGCCACATGGTGGGATTCCTGGACAGAGTTGAAGACCTTGGGCAGTTTTGGAGTTTTGGGGACTATGGCAGTTCTTGAGGGTTAGTAATGGGTTAGAGTTAGATCAGGGAAAGGAGCTGACCTAGAAGGAGTTGACCGTGCCTAGGGTCTGTGCTAGATCTGGACCTATTCCCAAGCCAAAGGTCTTTTCCCTTACTTACTGATTGAAATGTGGTCGTTTGGGGATTTCTTGTGGAATTGCCAAACCACTGGGACCTCCTGTGAGGAGGTTTGCACCGAGAGTGTTAAGGTGGGTGGAGCCTTGGATGCCCCTAGATTCTTGAGTCCTCTAGATTTATGGAGAGGGATTATTTCCCAACTTCCAAGCAAACCAGATTTTAGTTGCTCTAACACAGCTCCTATTGTTTCTGACCCGTGGCTCAGTAAAGACGGGCAGGACATGGATAAGGCATGACTCGGAAGAGGCTCTAGAGGAAAGAATCATTCCGACGTTCAGTGCTGAGCTGCTCCTCGGAGATCTCAGCTGGGAGCCGGTGTGTAGCCTGGTTGGGCCAGCATTCCTTCTACAGCAGGAGTCCTTCTCCCCACCAAGTGGAGTGGGGCAGTGGGAACAGCCAGAGTTCACTCTGTCTCTTCTAGGGTAGATACATTGTAGCACCCCTCGAGCTGCTATTCCTACAGACCTGAATGCCGGTGTGCTGTGTGGCCGAGCTCCCGCCAGGACTGCAGAAGACAGCGCAAGGGCCGTTTTACACATCTCCCTCCTGATCCCTTTTTGCTTGAGAGATTTATACACAACCTTGGGTATAGCCATAGACTCCAAGTATTTACTGAAATAAGTATAAAGAAATCTTATCTTTAAGTCTGTGATATATGTGTTAATTACACTATATATTTACACCTATAATTTTAGTATCTATTAAGGAAAAAGCAGGTTTACCCACTAATGGGATGAATGTGCTTGTTTTGTTTTATATGAGGAATTAAATCTTGTCTGAATAAATAGTTGATACTGTAGGGTTGAAGCTGATTGGTAACCTGATTTTATAACCATCGATACTGAGAGTGCTCTTCAAATAAATATACAGTACAAAATGGCAAAGGTACATTTCAGAAACTGATCGAAACTCTACTGAAATCCTAATCCAAGATTCATTTAATGATTTTTTTAAATGAAACTCAAGCTAGCAATCAAATTGCACTTTTTAAAAACCAAGCATCTTAATACACTACAACTCAAAGATGTACTAACTTGGTACTTACGAGAACGATAGTAAGAAATGTTAAACGTTTTTGTTTTCCGTAATGAAATCACTCTGTAAGAACAGAAACCTTTGACTGCAGACCGTAATTTACAGGAGTCTTGAATGTGAGCGGAGGTGCCTGCCGGGCAGCACTGGTTGGGGTTGTGTGCTGTGCTGATGGGCAGTGCTGTGTGCACATGTGTGCTCAGAGGCAGGGATGCAGTGGAGTCGCCCAGCGCAGCATGGGAGAACACTGCCAGAACCACTCAGGAGCATTACCCACTTGATTTTGAGTTGATTTTTAGTAGTAGCATTAAATTGTTCCCACCCGCCGCTACGTGCAGTTATGCGATCCCACACAGACTATTTGAGAAGCTCAGGGTCCGCAGCTTGGTGCCTGCTTCTGCTCAGGGAGTAGGAAGTCCTTCCTTTCTCTTCTAACGTCTGTGAGTCGAGTTTGCTCTGTGGCCATGATGCTGTTAGAGTTACCAACTTCCGAAGGAAAAGGGAGGCAGTAAGAACTCTTCATGCGAGCCAGTGTCTGCAGGAGCCATCCTAAGATGCGGCCTGGCCCTGCAGGCTGGTGGGGGATGAGGACTGGTGTTACACCCAGGGCATCCCAGAGCAGCGCTAAGGAAACCAGCTGACTGGCCCTCGCAGAACGGCAGTAGGTACAGGTACAGGTGAGCAATTGATTTAATTGCACAGTTTTGGCTGGCTCTAGGCCTAGCCCCTTAGGACAGGATATGGAGGTGGAAACAATTCAGAACTTAAGAGTATCTGAAGACGTGAGCGTGCACAGTCCTTTGAGCGTTTTCCACACGTCCTCTGACGGCAGCCCCGGAGATGTGCTTCAGTCAGTCTGTTTCTTTTCCTAGGCAGGAAAAACTGCAGGTTTGTTGTTGTAGTTGCTCTCACGTGGGGCCTAAAGCGCAGGTGGCAAACCCAAAGGATGTAGCAGTGTGGCGTTTGTAAACGGTTGCCCTCTTCAAATCCATGAGTCTCAATTTCACCAGCCCAGAGACTTACAAACTACTTAAGCAGACAAAGTTTTGATGTTCTTTTTGTTGTTGTTGTTGTTGTTGTTGTTGTTTTTGTTTATTTGTTTGTTTGTTTGTTTTTCTTTTGGTTTTTTGAGACAGGGTTTCTCTGTGTTGCCCTGGCTGTCCCGGAACTCACTCTGTAGACCAGGCTGGCCTCGAACTCAGAAATCCGCCTGCCTCTGCCTCCCGAGTGCTGGGATTAAAGGCATGCGCCACCACCGCCCTGCTTGATGTTTCTTATTAAAGAGCACTGATGGTTTTAGATGTGGTTGGCCCCCACTTAGGAAGGTGCACTAACAAGTCTCTTGCATTTGTGCGATGCTTTATCTTACATGTGCCCTCACGTCAAAAAGGAAACCGGGAGGCTGGGCACGCTGGTGCACGTCTCCTTTAACTCCGGCTCTTAGGAACAGAGACAGGTATATCTGTGAGTTCAAGGCCAGTCTTACCGCATAGCAGGTTCCAAGTATAGCAAAAGTTACACATTCAGACCATGTCACAAACAAACAATGAAAACTTAAGTCGCTGCCTGGTGTCGCCTTCTTTTCATGCGTGGGTACCTTGGTGTGTGCTGGTTAGTTTTTGCCAACTTGACATACACTAGTTATCTAGTATGTTACTTTAGTTACCCGTCTCTTGCTGTGAGAAAGCACCATGGCCAGGGCAACTTACTGAAAAGGAGTTTTTCAGAGCTGTGGGCTCCAGAGGTGTAAGAGTCCAAGGTGACAGCACAGACGTGGCAGCCGGATCTGGAAGTTGAGAGCTTACATCTTGAGCCACAAGCAGGAAGTGGGTAGGGACGGGACTGGGAATGGCCTGTGACTTTTTAAATCTCAAAGCTTCCCCACAGTGACACACTATCTCCAGCAAGGCCACACCTCCTAAAACACCCTGAACAGTGCCACCTACTGGGGACCAAGTGTTTAGCAGCTAAGCCTCTGGGGGACATTCTCCTTCAGACCTCTACATCTGGAAGAGGGACACCCAATTAAGAAAATGCCTTTATCAGATTGACCTGTAGGCACATCTCTGGATATTTTCTTGATTAATAATTCCTGTGGAGGGCCCAGGCTGCTGTGGGTGAAGGGTCATGGGGTGTATAAGAGAGCAAGCTGAGCAATCCATGGGGGCAAACCAATAAGCAGTGTTCTCCTGTGTCCTCTGCACCAGCCCTATCTCTCAGGTTCCTTCCCTGACCTCCATCAGTGGTGGACTGTGACCCCAGAGTTGTTAGATGAAATACACCCCTCCCCCACAGACATTGATTTTGGCCAATGTTTTGTCACAACAACAGAAACGCAATATAAGACAAGGTGTCTGGTTGTACTGGTAACTCTTAACTGCTTCTCCCCAAGACTACCTAGTCCAGGCTGAGTACTCACCCATAAAATGCTTCAGACCAGAAGTGTTTCATTTTTACATTATACCTGTGCAGGGTGGCACTTGGCCATAATCCTACACCCAGTGGCCAAAAAGAATTGCTGGCGTAAATGCTGAGCCACCATTGGTTACGTGGTGAGTGACAGGCCAGCCAGGGCTGCATAGTCAGAACCTGTTTCAAGTATTCTCTCAGAGGATTTTGGTGTTTGAAGTATTTGCATGTGTACAATTAGATCTCTCAGTGATGAAGTGAAGTCTCAATATGAAGTTCATTTGTTTGTGTGTCATGTATCATATGCTCCGTGTGTGTGTGTGTGTGTGTGTGTGTGTGCGCGCGCGCGCATACCCCTAAAGCCAGTTTTATATACTGTTTGTTAGCACACCTGTGTTTTAGTTGTACTCAGTCACAAGAGTTTAGTTATAAGATCTCAGGTTTATGTCATCCTCTCGGTACACAAAAGCTTAAGGTTTTCAGTCATTTTAAATGTAAGATGGTTTGGGTTGGCACATAGTTCTGTACCGCACTTTGGATTGACGCACAGACAGCTGTTTCTCTCAACACTTGTAACTATTTTTTTTAAAAAACTTGTATGTGCTCATACATACATAGTTTAAAATGTAAATGATAGTAACGGATACTTAAAGCCCAGGCCTTCCTGCTGAGACACCAGGAAGATTTATACCACCATAGTGAAGAATTATAGACACCCTTACTTTATATCCTCACAAACAATTCTATCCTGTGCAATAATGTCGTCCTGCCATATTGGTCGTTCTATAAATGTATCAACTATATAAACCTTGAGGAAATATACGATTGTTAAATTTAAATTAAAAATATTAGAGGGGGCTTGGAGAGATGACTTAGAGGTTAAGAGTACTTGCTATTCTTGCTGAGGACCTAGATGTGGTTCCTAGCTCCTGCATGGCAGGCCACAATTGGCCAGTTTCAGGGATAAACCATCCACGCTGACAGCAGACGTACATGGCACACATAAACTTATACATACAGGCAAACACTCGTACACATACAGTAAAAGTAAATGAAAATATTGAAGAATAGACTCGTGGAAGGGTGAATACCACTTTAATGTGTTTTGCTCTCAGTTGTATTGGTAAATGAAAGCATTTTTTATATGTATGGTGGACCTAGGTAGGAATCGTATCTTCCTAAGCCAGGGTAACTGTCCCCTGCACTCATGTGTGGGGAGTTGGAGCCTGACCTGAAGCCGGAAGGAAAAGCGGGCAACAGCGTGAGAGGGCAGGTTTTCGGATGTCAGCACACTGGTAATGAGAGATGCCAAGGTGAATCAAAGGCTTCCAGCTGCCGTGTTCAAGTTTACTAAAAATGCTACAGAGTTTTAAAAATTAGAAACACATAGAGCAGTATCAGAAAGCAGGCTCTCAGGGTCCCTGCTCCCACAGTTGAAGCCTCATACAGTTTCATCAGTTGTGGTGGCTTTACTGAGGCAGAGACAGAAGGACCAGGAGCTGCTGTGAGAAGCTCACGCTGGCTTCCCAACATGGTAACTTTATAAGAAACACATTGCTGAGGCTGTCACTCTTGTGGATTCAAGTCCCATCCCACCTCATATTTTTGAAGAGTTAATAAATGATTTGTGTATATAAATGTGTACCAAAATTTCTACATAGAGTCCAGCTACCAAAATAAAAATTGTTATCTTCTATTTTAAAATTTAATTTTTATTAATTCTTTGAGAATGTCATACATGAATAAAATATATTTTGATCATATTCATCCGCCCTTTAACCCCTCCCCATTATTTTGTTTTTCAGAGACACGTGACCGTCGGTAATCATGAAGAACCCATTTGCACACCTTGCTGAGCCCCTGGACCCTGCCCAACCAGGAAAGAGATTCTTCAACTTGAATAAATTGGGGGACTCAAGATATGGTGGGTGCATGGCTCTGTGATGTAGTCTCTGTTAGCCACCGCTTTCATGTTGTATACCTGACTATGCAGTTACATAGCCCTTAGGAGAGCAGTGGAAGAGATCCCAGGAGACGCCGGTGAATGTAGGTTAAATACACAGATACGCACGCACGTACTTCTCCAAAGACACATCTTACTGTCTCGTCTAGTTTGTAGTAGCAATTTTCATATATCTCAAGATAGAATTTCTATTTTGTAAATAAGATAGTTTTTAAAATAAATTATTGTTCTATGAAGTGGCCATGCGACATTATGTTTAAGGCGTTTAATTGTAAATAGGTCGTTTTCTCATTTCTTGAGCATTAGTTTCTTAAGAAATATTCTGTGTAGCTATGAAACTAGATATTGCTTGCTACGGATCATATAGTGAGAGTCTAGACTGATCATTAGCTGTAATGACTTAATGGGAACTTTTCTTCCTGTTACTGAATTCAAAATAAGAAACCATTTAAATAAATAAATAATAAACTAATTTTTTTATTCTTGTTTTTTAGTATTTTCAACTACTGACTATCTCTTAAGTCTGTTCCCTGTACATAGTTTTCACCTTATATACATTGTAAATGTGTCAATCGCTTGGCCCACTTCCCCTGCTAGAATAATAATCTGATGGCATATATCAATCTGATGGCAAGATATCAAGGCAATCTAAAGATTGGCTTTCAAGAGAGTTCTGAACAGAAGGTGCCCTGTGCTTTGTGGTTATGAATGCTTTCTACCTTTGTCCCCAGGACGCTTACCGTTCTCTATCAGAGTTCTCCTGGAGGCAGCCGTTCGGAACTGTGATGAGTTTTTGGTGAAGAAAAACGACATTGAGAACATCCTGAATTGGAAAGCCATGCAGCATCAGAACATAGAAGTGCCATTTAAGCCAGCCCGGGTCATCCTGCAAGACTTCACGTGAGCCCGCCTCCTCTCTCTGCCTCCCTGTCAGCCAATCAAGAAAGCTTTGCTGCAGTGGAAATGCTTTGTCTCCCAGTAATCGGGAGATGAAAGGAAAGCAAGGGGCCCTGGAACCAGAGAAGGCTGCTATGTCTCTAGTGGGCACCCCACCTCACTGTGACAGGGGTGCCCTCCTGTCTTAGTTAGGGTTTTATTGCTGTGAACAGACACCATGACCAATGCAAGTTTTGTAAAAGACAACATTTAATTGGGGCTGGCTTACAGGCTCAGAGGTTCAGTCCATTGTCATCAAGGCAGAAACATGGCAGCATCCAGGCAGGCTTGGTGCAGGAGGAGCTGAGAGTTCTACATCTTCATCTGAAGGCTGCTAGTGGAAGACTGACTTCCAGGCAACTAGGGTGAAGGACTTAAGCCCACACCCACAGTGACACACCTACTCCAACAAGTCCACACCTCCTAATAGGGTTACTTCCTGGGCCAATCATATACAAACCATCACATTAGAACTGATCACACTGGGAAGGGTGGAAGACAGCATGCAGGGGGGCTGTGTGGAGTCTCTTGCACAGGCTGCTGTGCCTGCACACAGCAGTGCTAACTTCAGGAAGAGGCCCGGCTTGCACTCAGCTTGCAGCCTGCTGCTCCTGAGCTCCGGGCCACCTGTTACGACACAGTTCCTCAGACGCAATCTTCCCATTTTGCAGCCATGTTATTCTAATCCTTTGGTTTCTTTATGTTTCTTCATATAAAAAAAAATCACTAGATTTTTATAATTTAAAGATAATGGAAGAACTGATTTAGTTAGTATAAGTCTGATTGACAGCCCATTTTTCTAAATTCTAACTATTCCTTTTTTTAAATCGTGTAATCCTTGCATAGGGTACATTGTTGCATAAGGGAATTTTTATGTAGGTAGGTAATGTCCATTGAGCATATTGTCCCCATACCTCCGACTCCTCCTTTCCTCCTCCCACCCCCCTGCAGGCCCCATGGCTCTCTTAAACAGCCTCACATCTACTTTCATGTGATATTCATATACACAGTGTTTACATCTGCATAAAACTTAGGAGCCACAAATGAGAGAAAGCATATGTTTGTCTTCCTGACTGGTGTAGTTCACTCTCTAGATGATCTCCATTAGCAGCACATGGGTTTGCTTGTTTAGGGTCACATTTAATTCTTTGGGGCTAACATCATTCGTACTGTGTGCACCAAAATACTGTTTTTATCCCCTGCTCTTTCTTAGATACCTAGTTGGTTACATAACTTAGTTGGTGGGACAGAGCTACAGTGAACACCAGTGTTCAGTGTCTTTGTGATGTGTTCACTTGGAGACAACAGTCAGTACCCGGAGTGGTATGGCCAGGTTATTTGGAACATCTAAAAACCATTTAGGTTTTTTTCTTTTTAAGAAATCCCTATACTGACTGCCTTTGGTCCAGGTCCTCCATATGTGTTGGTGATTTTCTTAATGACTTCCGTTTCGACTGGAGTAAAATGGAATCCCAATGTAATTAAATCCACTCTTCTTCGGTGGCTAGTGAGGAACTGAACATTTTTATGTGCTTATTGGCCATTTGTATTTTATCTTTTAGGAACTGCCTTTTCATTTCCGTTAGTCTGTTTATTGATCAGGTTGTTTGCTTGTTTAGTTTTTGAGATCTTTACATATTCTAGATATGGGTTAGTTGTTAGTTCTCTGTCCACTGTATCAATAGCAAAGATCATCTCCCATTGTGTCGCCTGCCCCTTCACTTGATAAACTATTTCCTTTAGTGCGCAGAAGAAGCCTCTAAAATCAAGTGTGAGGAAATCTCCAGTGTTATTCTTTTTTCTTAGTGTGGTGGTCAGTGTTGTCAGCTTGACAGAATCTCCTGGAGGAATGGTCTCTCTGAGGATGTCTGTGACGGATTATCTCAGTCGCGTTCATGGATGCGGGAAGGGCGGCCTTAATTGTGCGTAGGACCATTTCCTAGGCGAGGGATTCCAGACTGATGAGTAGAGCGCCATGTGAGAGCCGAACACATGTTCTTAGCTCTGTTCTTGACCAACTGCTTCAAGCTCCTTCCCCATGAAGGACTGTGCTAAGAACCCTGGGTACAGTTCAGTAGTCCCTTCTGCCCTTAATAAGTAGTGTTTGTCATAATAACTTCTCACAGCAGCGAGAAAAGAAGCCAAGACACCCTGAGTTGCTTGGGCAGCCTGGGGTCTTTTGCATGTCCCAGTGGATTCTAATGTTGTGTTTTTCTGTACCTGTAAGGAATGGCATTGGAATTTTGATGAGAATTACACTGAGCCTGCAGATGATCTGGTAATATAGTTCCTTTCACAACATTAATTCTTCTAATCTATGAGTACGGAAGTCTGACCGTCCTTTAGGGGCCTCAGATTCTTTCTTTGGTGTTTTGAAGTTGTCATTGTAGAGACCATTCACTTGCTTGGGAAGTCTTATTCCGAGGTATACATCCGCTCCTTTCAGTTGGGTCTGAAGTTGAAGGGGTGCTCTGGGAAGCAGTCACTCTAGTAGAGTTCTTGAGTAGAAACACACTGGTTTCCCATAGTTCCTTGTGTTTCAGTGTATACACACACACATACACACACACACACACACACACACACGGTAGAGTTCTACAAGGAGATTCTGCCACTTGCCACCTATGTGCCCAAAGAAATATATGCTCAGAGCTTCCTGGATCTTCGTCCCCTATTGTTAGCGTCTAACAGTACGGAGATGGTCCCTTGTCAGTTATTAGCACTGGCAAGCCTGCCGAATCCAGTCGCACACACTTATGACTGTTTCATGCTTGCTTCTTTCTTTCCTTAGGGGTGTGCCTGCTGTGGTGGATTTTGCAGCAATGCGAGACGCTGTGAAGAAGTTGGGAGGAAATCCGGAGAAAATAAACCCCGTCTGCCCCGCTGACCTTGTGATTGATCATTCTATCCAGGTGGATTTCAACAGAAGGTGAGGGGACTAGGAGGGGTGCCTTGGTTTTCTGCTTTGTGTAGAATATTGAAATATATGTCTTTTAAAAATCTACATACATGTTGGGCTGACGATAGTTTAGCAGGTTGGGGCACTTGCTGCCAAGCCTGAGGCCCTGAGCTCCATCCTTGAGACCCACATGTGAGAAGAAGAGAACTGACTCTTATGAGTCCTTCTCTGGCCTACACATGAAGGCTGTGGATCATGCATGCCTGCACATACCCATATACATACAAATATATGAAGGATTTTTAAAAATACGCATATGTATTTAAGACGATCTTTAAAGGTGTTGCCAGAAGATTGACTTGCCTGTGAATGATCCTGGGAGAAATGGACTGTGTAAACCCTATTATTGCTTGTGGTCTGCATCTGGTCACTTGAATGTAGCTTGACGTCTGATTCAGAACACACGTGGCCAGAGATTGTCAGTGCCAGGTGCGCGTCTGCCTTTAGAAGACCCGGGCTGCTCGGAATCCACTGCAGCGTCAGTCCTGCTTTTGTCGCAAGTGACTGTTCTGTCTCTGCCTTCCAGGGCCTTGCCACAGTGCCTGCTTCTTGGGAGATATCCTCATCCTCTCATACCAAAATCCATCCCATCTTTCATAGCCAGCTTAAATTCCCACGTGTCAGAAATCCTTCTTTAGCTAGCCTGTGTCATGTTCGTCTTGCTGACTCTGTCTAGAGTGGACCCATACGTCCATGGGAGCACGGTGTCCTGAGTTCCCTGGTCTACTGGACTGGAGCTTTGCATGTAATATACACTTAACATTGCTAAAGTGGTTGACCTTGAAACTCTCCCTAAGCTAAACAAGTGGCGTTAACATGACTGAGGTACCCTGAGATGGGGACAAACTCTGAAGCTGATTGGGTACCTCCTTTTCACCTATCTCCCCCTTCTCATTCTTCAAAAGACTCTGCTAAAATTGGGGAATGAATCTTTGGGCTAGATGGCATCCAGACAGCAAACTTACTGTGCGCTTCCAGTACCGCAGTAGAATCTGGAAAGTGCACAGGGTTTATCATGGACCCAGAGAACACCGGGAAAAAGTTAAACTTAAGAAGAAAAAAAAAAAACTAGTTGCCTCTGCCCTTTGAATCAAAATGGTGTGGGCAGGCAGGAAAAGGGTAGGAGGAAACACTATTATTTGTTCTTTCTCCAAAAGGCAGAGTTTATACCGTCAAGGCATGAAAAGTTCCTATGGAAAGTTGGACATGAAAATCACCCAGTGCTGTATAAAATAGCTGGAGGATCTCAGTGGCAGGCAGCAGTGAGACTAGCTTTTCTGGCATGCTTACAGGTTGGCGGAATGGGGACCTGACCACGGTGAGGGCGGAGCCTCACGTGGCTGGGGCTGGGCTGGCGAATGCTGAAGTGCAGGGCTGCATGACAGCGCCACTCCCTTTGTGTTTGTCTGGCACGCAGGCTAAGGAAGAAGGCAGTTAGCTGGGGCGTGGGGGAGGGGCCAGAAGCATGGAGTGTGTCTTCAAGCTCACTCAGCAGTTACAGAGCCTCTTCTGGTCACAGTGACATGATCCAGCCATGTGGTTCGATCAAATATCAGGGTAGAAAATACAGCCCGGCTGTGGTAGTAAGGTTCTTGAGCGCTGGTTCGGACTTAGGGAGCAGTCAGCCTGAGGAGCCTGGCATCTCACAGGAGCGGGAGGAGCACCTGTGAGTGGACAAGGGACTTTCCCATTCTCTTAAGCAGTAAGAGTAGCAGTTCATCTATTATAAATAAGGCTGCCATGAACATAGTGGAGCATGTATCCTTATTGCATGCTGGGGAATCTTCTGGTTATATTCCCAGGAGTGGTATAGCAGGGTCCTCTGGAAGTATCATGTCCAGTTTTCTGAGGAACCGCCAGACTGATTTCCAGAGTGGTAGTACCAGCTTGCATTCCCACCAGCAGTGAAGGAGTGTTCCTCTTTCTCCACATCCTCGCCAACACCTGATGCCTTCTGAGTTTTTAATCTTAGCCATTAAGTGAGGTAACCTAGTCTCAAAAGAATACCCATGGTATGCAGTCACTGATAAGTGGATATTAGCCTAGAATCTTGGGACACCAAAGACACAATTTACATACCAAATGATGTCTGACAAGAAGAAAGGAGTGGACACTGGTGCTGGAAAGGCTCAATGCATCAGTGTAGGGGAATACAAGAACAGGGAAGTGGGAAGGGGTAGATGAGGGAGCAGGGGGAGGGAAAAGGGCATGTGGGACCTTTGGGAGTTGGGGAACCAAAAAAGGGAAATGAAATGTAAATATAGAATATATCCAATAAAAAGAAAAAGAGTAGCAGTTCGTATTTTCATTATAATTCAAATACATTGGATACATGCAGTAACTTTAATTATAAGAATTAATAATTCTGGATGTATCATGTTAGACTAGAAGCTTTTAAAAATTTAGAGTTAAAGAAAATAGGGTAAATGTCTATAGATATTGTGCCTTTAAAAATAATAGGAAATTAATTATTTGCAGAAAATGTGACAAAGGTTCTATCTTAGTATGTAAACAACTCTATAATCCCTTGGGAGGCAGAATCAGGTGGAATTCCATGAATTCCAGGCCGGCCAGCGCATGCATGGTTAGACTGTGTCTCAAAAACAAAGCAGAAAAGAAAAGGAATATGTAATCTATTTAGAAAAATAGACTCAGCAGATGAATTTGTAAAGAAACTGTTCAAACCGGGCAGTGGTGGTGCACACCTTTAATCCCAGCACTTGGGAGGCAGAAGCAGGCAGATTTCTGAGTTCGAGGCCAGCCTGGTCTAGAGTGAGTTCCAGGATAGCCAGGGCTACACAGAGAAACCCTATCTCGAAAAAAACAAACAAAAATAAATAAATAAATAATTTTTAAAAAACTGTTCAAGAGGTAAACAGTATCAAAATTTTTTTCAGCTTTGCAGGTGATGAAAATTTAAATATTTCTAATACCATATTCTCTTATCAGTATAATTAAGATTAAATCTTAATTATCAAAAGTGTCATGAGGGAGACATTTGTGTGCACTGCTAATAGCACTGTAATTGGAAATGATGAAAGCAATATGTAGTAACACTTTATGAACTTCTGTGTTTGGGGTCTGGAGAGATGGCTCAGCAAAGTTTAGTTTCCAGCACTTACAGTAGGAGGCTCAACAGTACTAACTACTGCTGCTACTAGTAACTCTAGCTCTGCGGACCTGACACCCTTCTTTGGTTTCTGGGGGCGCCTGCGTTCTCATGTACCAACAAGCACACACAGAGACAACTAAAAATAAAATGAATTTTTTAAAAGACAAAACACTTCGATGTCCTTTGTCCTGGGATTTCTGCATTCAAGCATACTTCTAATTAATACTGGAAATTCAGACAAAGCTCATGGCTAGTGTCCTGGTTAGTTTTATGTCAACTCGACACAAGCTAGAGTCACGAGAGAGGAGGAGCTTCGGTTAAGAAAATGCCTCCGTGAGATCTGGCTGTAGGCAGGCCTGCGGAGCATCTTCTTAACGTGACTGATGTGGGAGGGCTCAACTCACTATGGGTGTGGCCAGCCGTGGCCTGGTGGCCCTGGGTTCTATAAGAAAGCAGGCTGAGCAAGCCATAGGCAAGCCAGTGAGTGACACCCCTCCATGGCCTCTCTGTTAGCTCCTGCCTCCAGGATCCTGCCCTGTTTGAGTTTCCGCCTTGGCTTCCCTGGGTAAGGGACCGACACCTGGGAGTGCAAGCTGGAATAAGCCCTCCCTTCCCAGCTTGCCTTGGCCGTGGTGCTTCTTCAGAGCAGAAAGACCCTAACTGAGGCAGCTGGTCTAGCGAGTAAAGCACGATTACCAATGAAAATCTAGACCCCTTCTAAATGGTCCCACCAAAGGAAATAATGCATATTAAATGATGGCATACCCTGAAGTGGACGGCTTGGTGTCCCACAGTCACTAATGAGTAACACTTAGATGTGCTCACCACGTTGTGGCTCAGTGTGCCGGGATCTGAGTTGTGCGTATGAATAGTCGCAGCGGATGTCCAGGCTTGGGGAGTATCCAAGGAGGCGCCAGCCCGCTAAACAGCCCCCTGTGGGATCTTAACTGGTCTGTATTTGTACAACAAGAAACTATTATCTGATCATTTTAAAGGGTCATTCAATATTCCCTTTAGAAAAGATCCAAAGGGAAAAACAAAATCAATCCCCCATTGGAGATGTAAGTGGATTCCATACATCCTCAAAGGAAATTAGAAAATAAGGCACACTCTAATTAATATTAAAATATTTAAACCAGGTAAATTCAGCATGAAGAGAAACATGGCCAGTCTCCAGAACTGACTTAGACTCTTACACAGACTGCCTTCTCCTCACTTTTCCCATAGCCCTGGAACCATTTTTGGGCACTGTCTCTCTCCCAGGCCTCCTTTAAGTAACATGAGCACTGTTCAGTGGTTCTGTTTTGGAAAGTAAAAGTTAAAATAGAAAGTAGTACCCTACTTGTGTAAGGATTTCCTGAAGTTCTACCTCACAAGTAATAGTGAAGTCACCTTACAAAGCCATAGCTACTTTACCTTAGAGCAATGGTTCTTAACCTGTGGGTCATAACCCCTTTGAGGGTCATCCAACCCATATCAGATATCCTGTATGTCAGATATTTACATTATGATCCATAACAGTAGCAAAATTACATTTATGAAGTAGCAATGAAATAATTATATGGTTGTGGGTCACCACAACATAAAGAACTATATTAAAGGGTTGTAGCTTCGTGAGGGTTGTGAACCACTGTCTTAGAGGCAGTTGCTAAGGGTTTGACATCTTGGAAGGAGGAGGTCCTGGAAGCAGAACACGGTGATTGTACATCGGCCCTGCTGCAATCCTGAGTGCTCACAGGATGCTGCCTTGGGCTCACACGATGGATGCCTCTGGGCTGTCTCCTTGATTTTTCCCTTCCCTCTAAGTGTTGACTTTCGTCAATTCATTTTCACTTTTTTTTAAAAGTACCTTTTTCATTTACATGATCATAATGGAAATGGTATTAGCAAAACATAAAATGCAACGGTGAATGTTGCATATAAATTCAAATCTAGTGCAGATACATATTAGAAATTCCGGGGGTTGGTGGGGGTGTTTCGAGACAGGGTTCCTCTGTGTAGCCCTGGCTGTCCTGGAACTTACTCTGTAGACCAGGCTGGCCTTGAACTAAAAAATCCGCCTGACTCAGCCGGGCGTGGTGGCGCACGCCTGTAATCCCAGCACTTGGGAGGCAGAGGCAGGCGGATTTCTGAGTTCGAGGCCAGCCTGGTCTACAGAGTGAGTTCCAGGACAGCCAGGACTATACAGAGAAACCCTGTCTCGAAAACCAAAGAAAAAAAAAAAAAAAAAAAAAAAAGAAGGAAAAAATCCGCCTGACTCTGTCTCCCAAGTGCTGGGATTTTTTTTTTTAAAATAACTTTTTGGGTTGATTTATTTTGTATGCATTTGTTTGGGGGTGTGGGCGGTGTGCATGTGTAGGTTGGAGGACATGTCACTTGTAGGAATAAATGCTCTCCTCTTCCCACTGTGTGGACTTCAGGGATGAATCTTGGCTTATTAGCTTGGTGGCAGGTGCCTCTACCCACTGAGCCTCCTCACCAGCCCCCATTGTGGTAGGTAGGTTGGTTAGTGGGTTGGCTGGTTGGCTGGTTGGCTGGTTGGTTGGCTGGCTGGCTGGCTGGTTGGTTGGTTGGTTGGTTGGTTGGTTGGTTGGTTGGTTGGTTGGTTAGTTGGTTAGTTGGTTTGTAGGTTTGTAGGTGGGTTGGGTTTGTTTTGTTTTGTTTTGTTTTGTTTTGTTTTGTTTTTTTGTTTTTTTTTTTTTTTTTTTTGGTTTGTTTTATTTTTCTTGAGTTTTATTTTGGAGACTGACCTAATCTTTTCCTTACCTTTTAAAAGAATTAAATGTGACATGCACCAACTGTTTTGGAAATGAGTGCTGGCTTCTTCCCAGGTTGGCTCTTGCCGAAGCCGGGGAAGGGCGTCAGGGTTGCACGTTGTGGGGGATCGGGAGCCTTTGTCTTTCTGAGTATAACTGTGCTCTCGTCAGCCTCCGCAGCTGCGTGCACCTCACTAGTATGTCGCTGTCATGTGTCCTGTGTTTATCTCACTAGCATCCCTGGTTTTTCCCCCAAGGATTTCACAACAGTTAATGACTAGGTTTTACGAATATGAAAGCTATTTTCTCTGGGAATATTACTTGTGAATCTCAGGAACTACAAATATGAATTAGTGTTATGTAATTAAGGGGATTGTTATCCGTTCTGTTTATGAGGCCATTCATATCTGGAGACCTCGTTAGTTCTCTAGATTGGAGCTAGGCATGTTGACACATGGTAATCCTAGGACCTTGAACACTGAGGCAGGAGGATGAGGAGCTTGAGGCCAGTTGTCTGCATGAGACCCTGTCTCAAAAACAAAACAAAGCCGGGCATGGTGGCGCACGCCTGTAATCCCAGCACTTGGGAGGCAGAGGCAGGCGGATTTCTGAGTTCAAGGCCAGCCTGGTCTACAGAGTGAGTTCCAGGACAGCCAGGACTACATGGAGAAACCCTGTCTCAAAAAAACAAAAACAAAAAAAAAACCAAAAACAAAAACAAAAACAAAAACAAAACAAAACAAAACAAAACAAAAAGCTCACTAGGACTAATTTAGGAAAGTTTTTGAGTAGTAGTAAAATTAAATAAATTTCAAATTTTGGATTCTAGATCTGTTGATTCATTCTGGTACCACAGCAGGGCAGACTGAGCCATGCTTAGCATGGTACGCTTTAGTTTTCATGGTGTTAGGCGTTTACCTGAAATTGCTGTAGCTTGGAACAGCCTGAGCATCAGGCTCTTAATCATTTGGTGAAGATATCTGTGATGGTTTTGCCCAGCATGCTCTGGGGCAGGCATTCTCTTCATTCCACACCTCAGCTGCAGCGTCCTACTGGTGCTGGACATTAAGAAAACAGAGCTATGACTAGAGTCCAGGGGTGTTCATGTGTCTTGGGAGAGAGGCCACCGGCCATGTAATGAGTCACCGGCTCTCCTGTACTGGGAGACATACTGTTTGGAGATCCCTTCTCTGCTGTTCTTTTAAAAATAAGTTTAACAGACCTGTGTTTCACCCATATTTATTCAATAAGCTAGTAAATTTACAAGAGAAAGTTTAACGAGTCTACAACTTCCATGCAACTACTAAGTGAGGTCCACTCAAGAAGGAGCAAATAATCCCGACTTGGGAGTCAGAGGGCTCTCCAGAGAGTCACTCAGACCAAGGTGGGGAGAAAGGCCAAAATATCATCTTGAGAGAGGACAGAGTGTGGAATCATAAGAGATTCTTAGGGTGGTGACCCCGAGAGTTGGACTGGAGAATATGAAGGGTCTGGAAAAGCAAGGTTCAGGTCAGGCTGGAGAAGCAGCTTTCTGAAACAAAGCATGT
The DNA here is from genome assembly GCA_964023405.1 of Apodemus agrarius. Lineage (NCBI taxonomy): Eukaryota > Metazoa > Chordata > Mammalia > Rodentia > Muridae > Apodemus > Apodemus agrarius. Next base: position 112,427,199 of record OZ030009.1, on the reverse strand, counting down.
GTAGTGTATTAGATAGACTATGGCAAGCTGATAAGGATGTGCGCGTGGGAGACTCGGAGCTGGCGGGGATATGGAAGGGAGCTAACGGACTGAGAAGCTAGCGGGGCTACGTTTGGTAGTCGTAGGCACTAGACAGGAAGAGAGGCCATCATAGATGAGCGGTGGACGGATAGAGGAGAAAGATGTAGCAAGGAAGGCAGGGTATTAAGGTTCCCCCACCCCCACCTCCCCACCCACCCACCCACCCCCATGCATCCACCTGGGCAGGGCGGGACAGGCAGGAGCTGGAGGGCTGGAGGCCTCAGGAGGAGCAGGGAGCCATGAAGCTGAGGAAAGGTGCGTGTATCCACACGCTCTGCTGATGTAGGTGCCTGCCCTGGAGTCCAGCCTTGTGCTGCTCCCGCTGGGCCTCGCCTTCCTCCATGTCTTCCTTTGCCTTCCTCTAACATGTCAATACCCAGGCATTCCGTTTCTCAGTAGGATCAGTACTTCTTTTTCTACAAAGCTCAGAAGTATTTCAGGCTTTGGTAGCCACATGCTCTCCCTGCCATATAATCCATACCCAGTTTTTAAAACAGAACCATTCTTTGGGGATGAAGCATCTACAACACTGAGCTGACCTCAGCCCTGGAGTTAGAGTGTATAGACCCCTGCTCTACTGTCTCTCAGAAATTAATTTCATTAGAATATTCATGTCGCAGTGTGGGGACAGGGTCAGTATAGTCACTAAGTGTGTTTTTGAGAGGTGATGCGTGCTGGCTGTTTTTATCTATAAAAACACAGCTCTCCAACTTCAAAAGGAATATGATATTTATTCCGAACCAAGTATGAGTTCCCATGGCCTAGGAGTGTGGACGTGGCTTGCCTCTGGATGGCATGCTACACTGTGGAAGTGGTTCTATAAACACCTTCTCGAGCCAGTACATTTATTTGCTGTATACACTGGCAGGGATACCAGATAGGCAGGTTTGAGAGGATCATCATAGATGTTGTCTGACATGCTTAGCTTTTCGAATGGTAGAAGCTGATGATCTGTTAATAACGTAAAGCACCCCAGAGGCTTCACTTGATAGGAGCATGTCAGAAGCAGAGGTGGGTGGTGCACAGCTGGTGAAGGAGCTAATGAGAGCCTAAGATAGTTTTAGCTCTGGGTCTGCAACATTCCAGCGCTGTCCAACCAAATAGTTCCACCCAGCCAATCAGCGTGAACGCCAGGGCGCCTTTTTAAGGTAACGTTAGTTCACGTCTTCTTCCAAGAGTATCTGTGTGGCTTTCCCTGGCTGGCTCCCTTCATCTTTCGGCCTGGATTGATGTCATTTCCTTCTTTCTGGAAGCTTCTCTGGTCTGAGTTCACGCCCTTTCTGCACACTCCTGTGACATCCAGCGTCACATGTCCAGAGTTAGTAACAACAGTTCATCCTCGGCTGCCTCCTCCTCTTTCCTGCCAGGCCCTGAGCCCACTGAGCAGGGAAAACGCAGCCTCTGCCTTCTCGGGAGCTGATTTGTAAGGGAAAGGAAGGGCTGAGGGTGGAGTGGAGACTGGGAAACAGCCAGGCTGGGGTTCAGATGCAGCTCCTGATTGACCAGGCATCCGGCCCTGACAGCTCATCCAGCTTCCCTGTGCCCTTGTGGCTGCTTCTGAGGGTTGTGTTGACGGCACCACGGTGTTGAGGGCGCCATGGTGAGATCCAGATGCCTCGCTCTCACCACCGACCAGCTGCGCAGCACCCAGCAGCTGCAACTTTTTTCTGTCCCATTCTCCTCACTTGAAGTTTGGAGATTCAGTGAGAAAACGAATCAAGTAACTGTTTCCTAGTAATGTCAGTCGTTAGTGATTATATGATGAGTGGTGGAGCTTGCCGTGGGTCTTAGCTGCTTAGTGTTTCCTCATAGTCCATATGCAGACTGTGGGTGCCTTCTATGTGCTAAACATGCAGAGTTGTGACTATGACTTAGTCTACCTGAATGACCTTGAATAAACCTCCGTTTGTGATCTGGGCTTTACAGTTGTTCATGGCGAGCAACCATCTACATAAGCCCCAGTCTGAAAGACAGGAGATGGGGGTTCTGAACACAGTGGGTCCTGCCATGGTATCTCTGCTGCTCTTGTCATATATGTCTTGGGTTTGTCCCTAGAGTCAGACTTGGCACTTAACTTTCAGTGGAATTGAGCTCATGTTTTCCGGCCGTGCTTAAGGGCTTCGGAGGAATCCTTGAAATGGGTCATTTATTTGCAGCTTGTCCCGGTTTCCCAGCGGGTGAGGGAGGGATGTATACGAGCCTGCAGACCTGCAGATGCAGATGCGGGTCTCGCTGGTCCACCACCAGCAGGTTGGCTGGGTAACACTCACAGCCTTGCAGTTTATACAGCCAACTTTTTCTTTCTGACAGGGCAGACAGTTTACAAAAGAATCAAGACCTGGAGTTTGAAAGAAATAGAGAGCGATTTGAGTTTTTAAAGGTATGAACCGGAGTTCAGTTTTTCTGTTTGGTTTTCTGTGTTTGTGGGATGTGAGGAGAGGTGTGCAGACCAAGGAGAAATGTTTTCAGTGTTCTTCCTGTCCTTCAATCCTAGTGGGGTTCCCAAGCCTTTTGCAACATGAGGATTATTCCTCCTGGCTCAGGAATCATTCACCAGGTGAATCTGGAGTATTTGGCAAGAGTAGTATTTGATCAGGATGGATGCTACTACCCAGACAGCCTCGTGGGCACAGATTCTCACACTACCATGATTGACGGTCTGGGAGTTCTTGGATGGGGTGAGTCTTTCCCACATTCCTGTCACGTGCACTCTTCAGGAGCATGCACCTCGCCCACTGCTGTTTGCATGGTCATCAGGAGCATGCACCTTGCTCACTGCTGTTTGCATGGTCATCAGGAGCATGCACCTTGCTCACTGCTGTTTGCATGGTCATCAGGAGCATGCACCTCGCTCACTGCTGTTTGCATGGTCATCAGGAGCATGCACCTCGCTCACTGCTGTTTGCATGGTCATCAGGAGCATGCACCTCGCTCACTGCTGTTTGCATGGTCACCAGGAGCATGCTCCTCACCCACTGCTGTTTGCATGGTCATCAGGAGCATGCACTGCACTCCCCGACTGTGTTTGCATGGTCCCAGAGGAAGGTGCTTTATCTGCTCTATTTACTGCTGTATTTTCAGTTCCTAGAAGTGAAGTTCACTTTCTGTTTGGAAAAATAAACTGAATAAAGTTTAAGGACATTTGTATAAGTGAAAATCACCTAGGTGTTTGTTAACAATGGTGCTTCGTAAATCTACTCTCTTTTAAGTGTGGCATTGAAGAGATTTTGGCCCAGGTCCTGGGGGAAGGCACACTCTATAGAGGGAGTAGAGAAAAATGAGTGTTTGGTAGGGAAATACAGCTCTCTACCAGGTAAACATGCTGGCTGGGTTTCTTGACTGGTAAACGTGTGGGCTGAGGGACGGAGAGGACTACAAAGGCATTGTTCTGCTGTGCTGTTGCTGCAGGTGTGGGTGGTATTGAAGCAGAAGCTGTCATGCTGGGTCAGCCCATCAGCATGGTGCTTCCCCAGGTGATTGGCTACAAGCTGATGGGGAAGCCTCACCCTCTGGTAACATCCACGGACATCGTGCTCACCATTACCAAGGTAATGATGTGTGTGTGTGTGTGTGTGTGTGTGTGTGTGTGTGTCTGTCTGTCTGTCTGTCTGTCTGTCTGCCTCTTCCACTCCTTAGCCAGTGACAGACAGGGAATAAACACAATGGAGTCTGTACCCAGAGAGGTGAGGATACAATATGTTAGTAGATACTAAGGTAAAATGAGATGAAAGTGATTCCTGTGGTTAAATTTAGATGGTTATCCTTATTCTTTTCCTTAATTTTAAAAATTGTGATGTAAAGTACACAGAAATTAAAATCATGTTTGTGTTCCTCCCACTGAGATTGTTTTTTTCAAGACAGGGTCTCACTATATATCCCTGGCTGTCCTAGAACTTCTGTAGACCAGGCTGTCCTCAGACTCACAGAGATCTTCCTGCTTCTGCCTCTCAAGAGCTGGGGCTAAGATGTGTTCCACTACATCCGGCTCTTGTTCCCAAGACTTAAAGATATGATAATGTCTTGCCAGATTTGCCTCTGAGCAAATGAATTTTAATATTTTTAATGAGTTAGCATGTCTTTATAATTAGTGTATGTTTATGGTTCAGCAGATCTTCTCCTTCCCAGACATAATCACTGTGTTGAGGTTGAAAATTATTTTGCTACAATTCTTATACATGGATCTTTTTTTGAGTTTTATTATTTTTTTACCTCCCTGTGTATGTGAGACAGGCCGAGGCATGTGTGGAGTACACAGGATAGATAACCTTTGGGATTTAGGTCTGGTCACTGAGCTATCTCTCTGGCCCACCTGGGTCTTTTTATATGCAAATAGCAACTTCGTTACATGAATAATTTTATACTTTCTTTTCTTGCTTTAAGTTACTTCATTGTAACAGATGTATCTACCAGTTGACTGCATTAGGGCTTTTTCTTAAACTTGCAGGGGCCACCTCCCCCTTTTTCTTTATTCACTTTACAAAAAGCATCCACTTACTTTTCCGTGGAACATGATTTGTGGTAGCAAATATTGCGCATTGTATCTTTAAAAACAAACCATTTACTTAAATACTGTGGTTATATAAGAAATAAGGTAGTTTCATGGTCTTTATTTTTATTTTCTTAGTCATATAGTGTAGAAACCATTTGTAATAGACCCTGTGCTGAAAAAGCCAAAAGGTTTTCTTTGATTTAATCTTTATAGACTTTAGCATTGGACTTATTGAAACACCACAAATTGTCACGCTGTTTTTCAAAAATGGAATAACAGGGCTCACCCCAAAAGCGTGGAATGATGCATGTAACCGAAGGACTTTCTGTGCAGTCTCAGCTGCCCGTGAAGCTGGTTTCCTGGGGAAGACAGGAGATGGGCAGCCTGGGGGATGTATGGTAGCCAGAACTGGGCATTCTGTGCATAAAAACAAATCATTTCCCCAAATACTGTGCTTCATTCTGAGGTTTGTGATTTATAACACCTTACCCTGGTGTTAATCACATTTTTTGCTATTTTTTTCTTTCTTTTTAAAGAATAAGAATAAATTTGCTACAATCTCAGATTTACAAGAGAGTTGATGGAAAACTAGTAGAGTCCCCGCCCCCTTCTTCCCAGCTCCCCTAACGTCCACACCACAATGGCCTTCTCAAAGGCAAGGTTAGTACAGTGCTCCTGACTACAGTGTCACCCGTCCCTCGGCGATGTCCCTTCGCCAGTCTGGGATCCAGTCCTAGATGCCTTGTTGCTTTCAGGGAATTGCACAGAAGTAGTTCTGTGTCTTAAGCACATGCTGTCAAGCCTCACCCTTTGCTGTTGTTTCCACTGGACAGCACCTCCGGCAGGTTGGCGTTGTGGGCAAATTTGTCGAGTTTTTTGGGCCAGGAGTGGCCCAGCTGTCCATTGCTGACCGAGCTACGATTGCCAACATGTGCCCAGAGTACGGCGCCACGGCAGCCTTCTTCCCGGTTGATGAGGTTAGCATCGCGTACCTGGTGCAGACAGGTGAGTGAAGGGCTGAAGGCACAGAGGCTGGGAGTTACAGCCCTGCCTGCCGCCTCGCCCACACGCCCACACCGGGCTCCCTCTCGGTGGATACAGAGAGTGTTGTCAGATTTAAGGAGGCGTGAAATGGAGCTATGATGGTCAAGAATAAGAGCTCTCTCTCTCTCTCTCTCTCTCTCTCTCTCTCTGGCGCCCCAGAACCCAGAACCCAGAACCCAGATGTGTGTGCTGGTTCTCAACTGCTGATTTCTTGATTTTTTTTTTTTTTTTTTTTTGGTTTTTCGAGACAGGGTTTCTCTCTGTAGTCCTGGCTGTCCTGGAACTCACTCTGTAGACCAGGCTGGCCTCGAACTCAGAAATCTGCCTGCCTCTGCCTCCCAAGTGCTGGGATTACAGGCGTGTGCCACCACGCCCGGCTCTGATTTCTTGATATTGATACAAGAGATCTTACTGATGGTACCTGTGGTCTCTGGGGTGCCTTTTGGGTACCCCCTTCATACATTGGTAGGGTAGATTGATGGATTACTTGCTTAAATAATAGGAGAGGAAACCTAGAATCAGAGCAGCATACTTAACCAGGACTGATAAGGGGCAGATGGAGACTCAAGGCTGTGGCTGGCTCACTGAGAACACCAGCGGGTTCAAGCCTGTATTCCTGGCGGTATGGCACTGGGGGTTAAGACTTTAGACGGTAGATGCAAATTCAGATTCTCGGTTCCGCCTTGTGCTAGCTGTAGTCCTTAGAGAATTTACCTGATAATTTTCCTGACCTAGCATTTCCTCATTAGTAAATGAGAATAATAATAGTAATAATAATAGTACTTGTTTCATGGGATCAGAGTTTGAAGTAATTCCTCTGAAGCCCTCAGAACACAGCGCCAGGCACACTGACATGCTTATGAGCCAGAGGTGCTTGGTAGTTATTTCAGCAACGCATGCTAAGAGTGTCTGCGGCAGGGTGAGGGCAGATGGGTGGGGCGGGCAGCATGCTCGGCTGAGGAGCGTCCTGATACGGAACTGTCACTGTAAAGGCAGCCAGGGTCTGGAGTAGCAGCCGGTGCTGATGAGAAGCAGCCTGGGGGCCGAGGGGGCACCCAGAGCTGCAGACGGGCTCTCCGCCCAGAGCCTTCACCAGGCGGTGGTGACGAGATTGGTTGTCACCCATGCCGCTTAGGTCGCGAGGAGGACAAAGTCAAGCACATCCAGAAGTACCTCCAGGCTGTGGGCATGTTCCGGGACTTCAACGACGCCTTGCAAGACCCAGACTTCACTCAGGTGCGAGAGCCGCTACCAACCAACGCGTTCCTTCTTCCTGAGGTCACCAGTGCAGGGGGCTTTGTTTTCTCAGGGGTGGTCCAACTGTGGGACATCAGTTTCTGTGTCGTTATAAGGCACAGAACAGGGTGACAGAGGGTGGAAACTGAGGTTAAAGACATAAACATACCAGAGTGACTTCTTCATGTGGCTGCTGACCTGACCTCTGTGAATGGAGTGCCCCTTCCTGCCTACCGATTGACACTTCGGCACGGCTGACTTTATTAAGGTAGCTGAGCTAATTAAAGGCTCAGGACACCATTGTTACAGTCCTAGAGAGAACTGAAGGCACGACCATGTCAGTGGTTCTGCCTGTCCAGTGATTGGCTTTATTTTCTAGGGGAAAAACTGAATTCATATTTTTCCCAACAGCCACAATTAGAAAGTAAAGCAGACTTGGGGTCCCAGTTTTCATGTATCATCGAGGGGGGAAAAGTACTCATTGAGTGGCCAGACTGTTTTCTGCAATGATGGATTGTGAGGACGCCCCTCAGTAGAAAGCCCATCTCAGCCTGAAAGCCAGGTGTGAGCTACTCTCCACAGTAGAGAGTAGAAGAGAGCAGGTAGCCTGTGTCCACCCTGTCTAAAGCCACAGAGTCCTGCCAGCCCGTGCTACTCCTGCCCATCTTAGTATTGGGAAATTAATCTTGCACATGGTAAAAGGGTTGCCGGCTCCCTAGTTTTGGATCGTGGCTGCCTGTTTATTTGGTTGTTTATTGTTGGGTCTCTGGTGTGGTTGTGCTGTTTCTTTATGAAGTCTGTAATTGCTTTGGCTTGGGTGAACAGGTTGTGGAGTTAGATCTGAAGACAGTTGTGCCTTGCTGCAGTGGACCAAAAAGACCTCAGGACAAAGTTGCCGTGTCTGACATGAAAAAGGACTTTGAAAGCTGCCTTGGAGCCAAGGTAGGGCCTCTGCCCTCTGCCCGTGCCTAGGGCTCAGGCTCTCACGACAGCTCGCTGCGGATCTTCCTGAAGCCTGGTGCCGAGGGCATTTCTTCTCTATCCTAAACGCTTCGTTCCCCCATTAGCTGTGGGCCCAGCAGCTTCTCTGCACCACATGCCTGCCTATAAATAGAACCTGTTTATGCGTATATCCTTTCCACATGAAAGACCATTGTCTACGGTGTTGTTGTCCCTATTCACACACTCCTTAGGCCTCTGCACTTTTGATCTGGTCTCTCTGTGTGTTCATGTCTCTGCTCCATCCCCTGACATCCTATTCTGTCCGATCCTCAAAGTTCTGCTCAGATCCCCTTCTCCGGAGCATGGCCCCCACCATCTCCTAGCAGGAAGCCATCTGTCCCTCACTTGAAACCTCATAGCACTTAGCCTGAAGCCCACTGGGTGAGGTTTCATATTTCTTTCATTTAGATTGCTGCATGTGTGATTTCCCTTACTGACCTGTGCCTTTGAGCGTAAAGTTTGTATCATAATCGTTCTGTTACTCCACAGAGCTCCCAGCATGATGTCTGCTGCTCAGTGAGTCTCCCAAATGAGAGGTTGAGATGGATTTTATCCACAAGGCATCAGCGTTAGTTATACCAGGTGTTCAGCTGTGCCTTACATTACTGATCAGAGTAATTGAAAGTGATATTATAAATATCATATTCTCCAAGTTTCCATGTGATCAGAATCCGTAGTCTCAGGTGTACATGAATGAATTAGGGGTCTTTGCAGGCTAACTCCGAACTGTGTGTAGATTTGAGGAGGGAAAAAAGCAATTGTTATTAACTTCATTGCTGAGCAAGATTCAGGACTCACAACTGCCTTTGCGAATATTTAAAAGAATAAAGAGAAGTTGACATTTTCTGGGCTATTTCAAAGTTTACTCATATAAGTATTGTTCTGTTAACAGTTGGCACTTAAAATTACTACCAAAGTTTTTCCAAAGTGAGAAGTTTTAATCATATATATTTTTCTCTGTATCGCAGACCGTGTGTGTCCTATTTCTTTCTTATTACATGCCATATTTTCAACCTTCCCTTCCCACAGCAAGGATTTAAAGGTTTTCAAGTTGCTCCAGACCATCACAATGACCACAAGACGTTCATCTATAATGACAGTGAATTCACTCTCGCTCACGGCTCCGTGGTGATCGCTGCCATCACTAGCTGCACGAACACCAGCAATCCATCCGTGATGTTAGGAGCAGGTGAGCGCGTCTGGTTCCGGCCTCTTTACAGAGGTAGACACCGGCAGCCCAGAAAACTCCTATGCAACAAATGCCGTCTAATAGAACATATTTGAGGTAGAAATGTGTAGTGTCTAACAGCCTTCTTTTGCACTTAGCACAGAAAGTCAGTGGAGGGGAGCAGAGGAAGCAGGACCCCTGCTAACACTTAGAATCTGGGACTGCCTGAGAAAGAAAGAAATAGAAGAACCTGCTGTTGTGTCACAGACTTTGTTCCCATAAGGCCCACCCGGACAGTGAACTTTGCACTGTCTTGGTGCACTGGCAGTTGCAGCCGGACTGGGGCACAGGGCGCTGGCTGATCAAACTCCATGTGCCCGGCCTGTTGTGCAATGCCGAGGAGCAGTTCATAGTTCCATGCCGAGTTCAGGGTTAGAAGAGCGCCGTAGTTCAGATGTTTAGTCACCCTTGAGAGCCTCCCTTGGGTCCAGAGACCAGAGCCAAGAATTCTTCCTTAGTGGGCCAAAGGGGAACCTTTTTAGAGTTCATCTCTGCCACCTAAACTTTCCGTACTTATCTGGAATGAGCCAGTCTTATCAGGCAGCATCAGCAGGTCCTCCCTCCCCCTCCCCCTAACCCTCCACCCCCCCCCATGGCCTTGGCTCCTTGCCCCCTCCCCCTCCCCCCTTTGCCTCTTGTCCTCCCCACAGCCATGGTTCTTCTGAAGTCAGAGTACAGGCTATCCCATCACAGCAGCGGCCCAGGGCCTCTGAGCTTCTGCTTTACGAATATCTGTGTTCTAGATCTGTTGTAGGCTGCCTGCGTTTGCTGTCATTCAGTACACAATTTATGTATCTCAGAAAAGGCCCTCCCAGTTAACAATTTTCACCTAAGTCCATACAGATAATATTAGATAATTTCCCCTCCAAACTTTAAAAACCCATTTTATAAAATATTCCTAAATGACTTGGAGTTCTTTTATTTGTTCAGTTGATTGCCTTTGTTTTCTGAGAACTCGCAGAGTACCCCAGGCTGGTCTAACCCCACGGAGGGTCTGCCTCCTGGGTGCTGGGGGTAAAGATGTCTGCCACCATGCCAGGCCGTGACTTGTGTTTGTTAAAAGCAGCACGAGCCCTCCTGCCTCTTACTCCATTCCCACGACTCATCTGGGCCCGCTGCACGCGTCAGCTGTCTCTGGGTGGTGAACTTCTGATCTGCCAGACAAGAAACGTAACTGAAAAAAAAAACAACCCAGGCTTTTTCCTAATGTGTTCTTAACATATAAGCAGCCAGCCACCCATGCTGTGCCTCTGTTCACCTTTTCACAGGACTTTTAGCAAAGAAAGCTGTAGAGGCGGGACTGACTGTGAAGCCTTACGTCAAAACCAGCCTGTCTCCGGGAAGTGGAGTGGTCACCTACTACCTCCGGGAGAGTGGAGTCATGCCTTACCTGTCCCAGTTAGGGTGAGGAAGAGGGTGTTTGCTTGGCTCACGTCTTAGCTTACGTGGTCGTCCTCTGGCGTCTGTGTCTGTGGTAGCGGTTTTGAGCTTACCGGGTGCTATGTACTTTCATAGCATTTTTACTGCAGGTAAAATGTGGTAAAACCCTAGCATTCCAACTGCATGGGGCCCAATGAACGGTGGTGCCAGTTCATCAAACTAAGAGGGAGCCCTGGGCTTCCGTGTGCCTTTCCCTCCCTTCCCAGAAGAGGGCGCCGCTCCTCATTCCGACTGAGATGAACCATGGGCTGGTTGGCAGCCACTGTGCCATTGTCTGCATTTTGACAGGAACGTAATTACTTACGGAGGTTGCAGTCGTTCTAGTCCTTGAGGCAAATGAGGATTTAGGTTCCAAAACAGTTTCTCCCATTACTGTGTTCATTTAAATAAGATCTGTTTCCCCCGTGTGTTTTATAAAATTTGAAAGGTTTAGGGAACGCACAATAGTAGGAGATGGGGACATCAAATGGCACATCTGGTTTCAGCTTTTAAATATTCCAAATCAACTCCGGTGTCACAAGTGTTAAAATGTCAGTAGCATCCTGTCCTAAACTCCCTCCACCATCATTCCTTTATGACGTGTGGCCTCCGGGAGTTTTCCAGCAGAGGGGCCCACTGAGTGGGCATTTCCTGCGCTTTGATGCCTAGGTTTGACGTGGTGGGCTACGGCTGCATGACCTGCATCGGCAACAGCGGGCCCCTGCCTGAACCCGTGGTGGAGGCGATCACTCAGGTAAGTGCGGAGGTCTGCAGAACGCAGAGCGAGTTCATATACTGTGGCAAATTCCCAAAGTGTGAAGGTAGCCCTTGGGATTGGGCTGTGGTTAAGAATATGCTTTAGAAGTAAGAGTAACGGGAGAAATCCCTGGCTGTGTGACATGGGGCAACTAAGTTAGCCAGCGCGTGCTGTGGTTTCAACAACTGTAAAGTGGTGACTGTGTAGCCCCTGCTTTAGAGACTGCGGAATGCAAGGGCTCTAGCCAGCGCGAGCGCGCCCAGGCCTTGTCCCTCTCCCGCATCCCAGCCGCCTCGTTAAAAACCATCTATTCCATACTCGGCCACTTCCTCTTCCTGAGGCTGACTACCAAGGTCTAGCTATCAAAGTATTAAAGTCCAACAATCAAATACCCCCTTTGCCTGCCCTAATCACATCCAATCAAAATTAAATACCTCATCCTACGGGGTTTCCCCTTTACCTTTAAAAACTTCCATTTCCTTGTGCATCACGTCTCTCTCCTCTCTGTCCAGAGGTAAGTCCTGTCATATGCACCCTCTCCCCCACCCCAGCAAATATCCCTCCCCTCCCTCATCCTCTCTCTCCTGTCTTTGTCTCTTCTTCCCTGCCCTGTAACCCTCTGGGGCAAATAAATGTACTTTGTGCTGAGAACTTGGCCTTGGGGTATCTTGAGGGTCCCCACACTGAAAATGATGATAATAAAAATGAAGTGCAGACTGGAGAGATGGCCCAGCGGTTAAGAGCACTGACTGCTCGTCCAGAGGTCCTGAGTTCAGTTCCCAGCAATCACATGTGGCTCACAACCATCTGTATGAGATCTGATGCCCTGTTCTGGGATGTCTGAAGACAGCTACAGTGTACTTAGATATAATAAAAAATAAATACATCTTTAAAAATGAAGTGCTTAGGACAGTGCCTGGCACACAGGCGAGGGCTCAGGTCATGCTGCTTTTGGTGACAAGGAGCTCTAAAATTGCTTGTTGCTGGTCATGTGAAACTTGGAATGGCCGACCACTGCTCCCTGCATTTGACCTGGAGCACTCCCCTTGGAATGCCCTCCGCGCCCTCCTCCCTGTAGCCGGAGACCTGGGGGGGGAAGGGCGGCTGACATCTTTGTCCACATGATGTGAAAACTGACCTGTCCGAAGCCTCGGCAGTGCCTTCCTGTGACCTGATGGTTCTCTTGCCTCGCACAGGGAGACCTCGTAGCTGTTGGGGTTCTGTCTGGCAACAGGAATTTTGAAGGCCGAGTCCATCCTAACACGCGGGCCAACTACTTGGCATCTCCCCCGCTCGTAATAGCGTATGCAATTGCAGGCACCGTCAGGATTGACTTCGAGAAAGAGCCTTTGGGTAAGATTTGGGGGTTTGGGACTGTCTCTCTAGTGAATTGGAAAACAGACCGGAAGGAAGTTGCTGCCTTGCAGGGCGTGCTGGATTAGGACTCGGAAAGCAGAAGCAGGCAGATCTCTAAAAGAGAGTTCCAAGCCACTCAGGGCTACACAGTGAGACCCTGTCTGTAAACGCAAAGACTCTCTAGAGATGAGACACAGTTCTCCAGGGTACAGCCTAAAGACGACGGAAGAGGAAGACTCTATTGGGAGTGGGCGGTGGCAAAAAGGGATATATCAGACGTGTTGGCAGTTTGCCGTCCGACTCCTCCGCAGTCCCTGGCTTTGCCTCCTGGCCTCGAGCAGGCTTCCCTGCCGTGCAGCCTGTACAGCACACTGGGGGGGCGGGGTGGGGGGTGTCTCAGAATCCCACAGTCCCAGCCTGTACAGCACACTGCAGGGGTCTCAGAATCCCACAGTCCCAGCCTGTACAGCACTCTGCAGTTTCAGAATCCCACAGTCCCAAGTGCTGCTCCACCCTGGGCCTCACTCCAGCCCGGGGCGATTCAGCGTGGCGGGCATCTCTCAGACTTGCATTTAGGAAATGGAACTCTAGGTGCAGTTGACCCTTGCTGGCTTTGGATTCTACGTTTTTCAATTATCCTTACTCACTAAGATATATTTGACCCTAAGTCAGTGTTCCCAGTGCTGTCGGGGAGACGTGAGCTGGGGGGAAGCTGGTCACCCGGTACGCATCTTCAGTGCGCCACAGCCAGGCAGCGCCACTCTGCCCTCTCGTCTCCTCTCCTCAGTCTGTAGACAAATGTGCTGTTCATGGTCACTTTAGGGAGCCTGGAGCACAGTCCTGAACTGGCATCCATGCTCCACACATAAGAAGCTGGTGGTGTGCCTGACACTGACACGGGCTTCCTTCAGCCATGAGTGTGCTGTTGGCTCTGAGTCCCCAGTTAAGAGCAGTATTGTAGAGCCTTCCTCCGTGTCCATAGAGACCTCCGTGTCCATAGGTGTCAGGAACCTCTGGGGATACTGGAGTCCGCCAGAACTCCAGTGCCTAACAGCAAATGACAAAGCGTTTCATATTAGGCACAGGCCACCTCTGAGCCACCCATGACACCTATGACACTGTCAATGTAGTATAGATGTGTGGTGTAGGGAATAATGGGGGGGGTATATAAGTTCAGAGCGGGGGCTCTGTCTGTCTTTTGTTTTCAGTCTACAGTGGACTGAATTAACAAATTCAGATCCCAGATCCGATGTAAATGCATGCAAATGAGAGCATGTGCCGCCAGGTTATATATTAAAGGCCTGATGGAAATGTGATCAGAGATTTCCTCACAGAGGGAGAGATTCAGTCCTCACTGGCTCACGTTTGCACAGAACAGATGTGGCAGTGAGATGATGAAAGTGGGTGTTAGAGATTGTCTCCTCGGTGACATGTCTTCCCCAGGCGTGAATGCACGGGGCCAGCAAGTGTTTCTGAAGGACATCTGGCCCACTCGGGACGAGATCCAGGCGGTGGAGCGGCAGTACGTCATCCCCGGGATGTTCAAGGAAGTCTATCAGAAAATAGAGGTGAGACTCACCGTGGCGCATGCGCGCTCTAGGAAGCGTTTGTTTTGTGTTATCTCTGCAGACAGCGAGGACAAGAACAGGAGCATACACGGTAGACAGAACCATGTCTTTCTTCCTTTGACCACGCAAGTGTTCTCGGTTGCCCTTCACCCATGATGCACCAGGGATGGCACAGGCCTCAGTCGCCGTCTTTGGGTCTGCCGTAGCTCCACTCTTTCTGACATCCTGGCGTGCCCCTGTGTTGAGGACCATGGTGGTCACTACATTTTGTCACTGGAGTGGAGTTAATTGGTTGAATGTGCCTCTCAAGGAATCATTTAAATGTTTAAAAAAAATCAGAATGTTCCAACTTGTTGAAATGGGGGGGGGGATAAGGGGTGTTGTACATTTTTGTTGTTGTTGTTTTTTCAAGACAGGGTTTCTCTGTGTAGTCCTGGCTGTCCTGGAACTCACTCTGTAGACCAGGCTGGCCTCGAACTCAGAAATCCACCTGCCTCTGCCTCCCAAGTGCTGGGATTAAAGGGGTGCGCCACCACCACCTGGCTGTACATTTTAAAGAAGGAGAAAAGGCAGGCATGGTGAGTCATGCCTTTGATTCCAGCGCAGCACCCAGAAGGCAGAGGCGAGTGTATCTCTGGCCGTTGGAGATCGGCGTGGTCTACATAGTGAGTCCCAGGACAGCCTGGGTCTACGCAGTGAGACCCTGTCTCAAAGTGAAAATTAAGTGAATAAATAAATCAAACAGGAGAAGTGAGTGGGAAAGGAGCCTCGGTAGTGCTCGCCCCTGGGGGCAAGGTCTTCCGGCCCGGGTGATGGTTGGAAATGAGAGCGAGACTGTAGGGCAGAGCAGTGGGCGTGGGGTCCTCTCACTGCTCCCACAGCCACAGGCTGCTCTCGGAAAACCGTGTCAGGGGCCTTTGTGGGCCATCGACCAAGGTCAAGTGAAGGCTCTATGAAGACAATTCGAGCCAACTTAGATCCGCAGTGGCTGTCATTTGCTAGCGAGTGTCCGTGTAACCTGGAAGCCCAGTGTTTTAAGAATGTATATCCAAGCCGGGCGTGGTGGCGCATGCCTGTAGTCCCAGCACTTGGGAGGCAGAGGCAGGCAGATTTCTGAGTTCGAGGCCAGCCTGGTCTACAGAGTGAGTTCCAGGACAGCCAGGACTACACAGAGAAACTCTGTCTCAAAAAACAAAAACAAAAACAAAGAATGTATATCCATTATCTGTTGGGTCCGTTGCGGATGGGGGTGTGGCTCACGAGGCCCCACCCTCCCAGATGAGCGGCGGTTTGGAGAAGAGGAGTCATTTTCTTCAGTAGCATAGCTGCTGAGAAGATCTCCAGGCTCCTGCAAGTCACCCAGCCCACGCTTGCACAAGCAATGCTAATTAAACTGAGCAGGTCTGAAGAAAAAGGTGTGAACGTACGCGAGAGGGGGCGAGAAGAAGGGAATGAAGCTAGTAAGAATTGGAGGGACAAGAGGGTAATGGGGGGATGCGCCCCAGAACCATTGCACACATGTGCACTAAATCATTACAAGAAAATATAGATACATATATTGGAAATAAAAACAGGTAACACTTAGCAAAGTAAAAGGAACACGTTTTGTGCCTATGGGTGCGGAGCCAGTGGGGGCCTCAGCCCTCCCGAGCTCTGGCAGAAGTCACCCATCTTCCAGCTCCTGAGGCCCGCCCTGGGCTTTGGACTGAGGTCCCCAGCCCCGCACCCGCAGTGGCTGGCAGCTGGCAGCTTCTCTTGGCACGGCCAACATGGCTTCTGTTTCGTCATGGTGCACAGTTACCATCAGAGAAATGGGGAGTAGCCAGTGTCTTCACAGGAGAGGTCACCTGCCAGTGAGTCCCTGGGGAGGGCAAAGGGTACGACTGGACGGGATTCCTGTCACTCAGCAAGACAAAGGAACCACTTTGTGTATCTATTTAGAATCAAAGTGGATTTTAGAAGAACTCTTTTGAATGTTTTAATTTAACCTATCAAAATTTTCCTGGACTAGAATGTGATTGATTCTTTTCCCCCCTTTATTTAATTTTTTAAGGATTTGTTTGTTTGTTTGTTTATATAAGTGCACTCACTGTTGCTGTCTTCAGACACCCCAGAAGAGGGCATCAGGTCTCATTACAGATGGTTCTGAGCCACCATGTGGTTGCTGGGATTTGAACTTGGGACCTTCAGAAGAGCAGTCAGTGCTCTTAGCCACTGAGCCATCTCTCCAGCCCCTTTATTTAATTCTTTTTCAGACTGTAAACAAAAGCTGGAATGCCCTAGCAGCCCCGTCAGAGAAGCTGTACACATGGAATCCCAAATCTACATACATTAAGTCACCGCCATTCTTTGAAGGCTTGGTATGGATTTGTATTATATTTGTAGATGGTGTGTGTGTGTGTGTGTGTGTGTGTGTGCGCGCGCGCGCGCGCGTGCGCGTGCGTGCGTGCGTGAGTGCAGATGTGTCATGTGCCATGACACGTGGAGGTCAGAAGAAGCTTTGGTGCACAGTGAGTTCCGGGATCAGACTCAGGTCCTTGGGGTTGGGGTTGGCGAGAGCCTTTCCCTCGAGCCATCTCACTGGCCTAACGTTCTTTTCTAAAGCGTACGACTGTTTTGCCTGCCTGTATGTCTGTGTACCACATGTGTAGAGTCAGCCTCCCCGTTGTCCTTGGCAGCTGAAGAATTATGGAGAAGCAGCAAATGTCCTTGCAGCTGCGTCCCTGTTGCCTCGGAGGGCTGGGGCCAGTATGTCACCTCCTGTCCAAGGTTCAGACAGGAATACTTTCCGTTTATCTCACTTTTGATTGTAAACACCATGAGCCAGTAATTGAGGGTTTTCCATGCATTGATGTAGAACTCCCAGTCTGGTTCGACCACTCGGGGTTGAGCCCAGCTGGTGACCTGTCTGGGAACCTGGGCCAATGCTGATTTGTGTGTTCTTCAATAGACTCTAGATCTCCAGCCACCCAAGTCTATAGTGGATGCCTATGTGCTGCTAAATTTAGGAGATTCAGTCACAACGGACCATATCTCTCCAGCCGGGAATATTGCAAGGAACAGCCCCGCGGCTCGCTACTTGACGAACAGAGGGTGAGCGTGGGTGCGCGAGAGGGGCTGAAGGCAGAGGGAGGAAATGCCACGGAAGCAGCGTTCCTCTCCTCCTGCGGTGACTCTGAGATCAGACTGTTCTCTTTCTTTCCTAAGCACTAGTGCTTGAAAATGAGTTGGTTTCCCTTGTTGGCACCATAGAAAGCTGTTGGGTCACAAATGGCCAGGACGGACAGCTTCCTAAGCAAGTGTCTGCCGCGGGCGCATCCTTCCTAAGCGTGACGCCTCGGCAGAGCCTGCTTGAGGCCCAGCAGCGATATAACCTGGAATCCATTGCTTGTCCTGTTGGCAGTGCTTACAGGACTCTCTCCAGAGTACAGCTCATCTCTCAGTACAGATTCATCCCCTCAGACGAGCCGGCAGTCATGCCAGCATCCTTCTGTCAGCTCGGTACAGATAAGGAGCTTGGGGCTCCCCAGGCTAGCTTCCGTGAGACTCACGTGAGGAGAAAAAGTTTCCTGATTTCTCTCCCTCCCTTCTGACTCAGTTCTCTTGGAGAGAGGGCTCAGGGTGAATTTGAGAAGCAGGACCTTTTTTAAAAAAAAAAAAAGATTTATTTATTTATTGCATATAAGTACACTGTATCTGTCTTCATACACAGCAGAAGAGGGCATCGGATCTCATTTCAGATGGTTGTGAGCCACCATGTGGGTGCTGGGAATCGAACTCAGTATTCCCAGAGCAGTCAGTGCTCTTAACAGCTGAGCCATCTCTCCAGCCCTAGCAGGACACTTTTATGTCAGAGTGAGGGGAGATTCCTCTTGACATTGGCGCTCTTTAAGGCAGCGATTGTGATTGAGTATAATGTCCCCTTCCCTGCAGTGCCCAAACCCACAACATTAGGGATAGGATTTCAGAGGTTCTGAGGCACGCTTGCCTGCTCCTGAGACCCCACAGAAGCTCCCCTAACCTCCAGACAGAGACAGAGACGGGACAATTAAATCATGTTAACGCTGACCCCCAGGATGTCAGACACAGGCCAGTGATCTGGCCGCTGTGTTGGCTGAAGCGTGCTGTCCTTGGCGTCACAAAGTTCCCATCATCAATTCTCAAGTGTAAGATCTAGGATCTCTGGCCTTGCCGTGGCTGTCAGGCCCAGATTATTCAGGGGAAATTCAGGCCCACTTGAGATATATATATATATATATATCTGATCCGTCTTACTGGCCTCTCTTTTGCTCTTAATTCAGTCTTCCCTTCAGTGTAGCTGTGTGAGCTTCCTGCAGAGTTAAGAGGAGATGCACATACAAAAGGCTCTTGAGCTGCCCCTGGGGAGTATTGATTCCAGAGCTGCTCCGCTCTGCCCGCCTGCCCCAGTCAAGGCTTTGAGAGCAGCCTGTGTGCAGAGCAGTGCTTGGCCGACTCCGCGACATGCCTGGGTTTATGATTTTTTTTTTGTCTGTGTGTAAATTTACTCTTCACTCACGTGCTACACCACCTTCTGTTATTAGCCTAACGCCACGAGAGTTCAACTCCTACGGCTCCCGCCGGGGTAACGACGCCATCATGGCACGGGGGACGTTTGCCAACATTCGCTTGCTGAACAAGTTCCTGAACAAGCAGGCCCCTCAGACTGTCCATCTTCCTTCAGGAGAAACTGTGAGTGTCAGAAACCAGCGTCTGTCAGGCCCTGATGCCTGATCTTCACCGTGGCTTTTCTTATCTGCACAGCCACAGCCTTCCTGACTTCCTGCAGTTCCTCTTCTAGGTGTCCACACGTGTCCGTTTGCCTATCATGGTAGGGATTACAATCTCCTGTTGATCGGTGGATGGACACCAGGGTTCACCTAAGTCTCATTCCCTGGAAGTTGAGCTTAAAAAAAAAAAGTCTCTGAGCAAAATGTCATCTGTCTTTAAAGTACTTGGAAACTAAGTTCCAGATTATTTAGGATATTTATCGAGAAGGGCTCTTGTGTCTCCACTGGTGTTTGTTCTAAGCCGTTGCATCCACAGCAGAAGGAAAGGCCATGGAGGGGGCCTTTGAGGCTTGCTCAGGCCTGAAGGAGCTTTTTGAAGCTGGTGTGTGTGTATCCTGGAGTTGTCTATTTGTAGATGTAGGTATGTGAGGTAGGAAAACCTGGACTCAGAGCCACCTGAGGTGAGATCCCAGTACCAGTTATTTACCTCTGTAGGCCTTTTTATAAATTTGTGACCTAGAAATAACACGAGCCTTAAGTGGCTTTGAGGCTTAAAACAATATGGGGTGACCTGTAAGTTCCAGGATGGCACCACATCTGTGGGTCTCCGAGGACTGTTCTGGAACTGCCTGAAAACTGCCTGCCTCCTTGGAGGTGACCTGCCAGCTGCTGCTGCCTCTCCCTCCTCCTCCTCCTCCTCCCCCTCCTCCTCTTCCTCCTCCTCCTCCTCCTCGTCCTCCTCCTCCTCCTCTTCTTTTTCTTTCTACTTTTCTTTTACTGAAAATATATTTTTTTCATACAATATACTCTGATCACGAGTCCCCCACAACTCAGAAAGGACTCCAGCTGGTGTCTAGTTGATGTAAAATTAACCACACAACAGCCCAATTAATCAGTGTAGCAAACAGGTGGGTTGAGAAGAAAGCAAGATACCAGGGCATTGCTAAAAGTAGAAAACTTAAAAAAAAAATCATCTCCACAGAGATTTTTGTAGCAATAGCAGTCATAAGTCAAGATCCTTGTACATTATGGAAAAAGAAAGAAAACATTAAAAGATTCAAAGGCGAGGCTGATCTCTTTGGAAAATTTCTGGGAATGTACAGCAGTGACAAAGGGAGAGAGATCATGGAAAGGGACTGAAAGAACTCACACAGCACAACAGTGATTTACTGCAAGTTCTATAGACAAATGGGCGGTGGAGAGGCGCTCTGAAGTCAGGACCACCCGGTGCTGCCCTAGAGGTCTGTCCCCAGAGCCCACGTCAGGACGCTCGCAGCCCTGCATTCCAGGGGGCCTGGCACCTCTCCTGGCCTCCACAGGCTCCCTATGTAGGTTGTATATGTACATTTGCACACACACACACACACACACACACACACACAAATTAATCTTGGGGGGGGAGAACAACTCAAGGAATCTGTTTTGAAAAGCTCCACTGAACAGTAGCCACATGACTGCAAAGACCTTGTCAAGTCACAGCGTTTGAAATTAGGAAAAATAGAAATTCTGGAAGGAACGCCAGCCTGCAGGTAACACAAGCCACCCTGGGATTCTGAGCTGCATTCTAAAAAAGCACTTATTTTAGACACAAACTTCCATGCTGTTAATTCACAAGGCTAGTAATCTCCGGGATGAGGCAGGTGGGTAGTTTTCCTTCTGATCCTGCTTCCTGTGCAGAGAAAACCTGTTGTTGTAGTAGAACCAGTTTAAGCTTATCCCACTAACTTACAAAGAATGAGACTGAGACTATGGTTATTTTATTGGGCTTTGACGGTTACTGGGGATAACCCCTAATCTACTTTCCTAACTGTGGACCTGGCCTTACTCACTCCCCAGTGGTGAGCCCAGATACTTGCCTCCTGGCCATGCTCATGGTCCATCTCCCCTCATGGAGGCTTTCTCCTCTCCTCTTCTTCCTCCTCCTCTTGCTTCTCTAACCCCAACCAGGTAACTTAAAACCCACCTACCTCTGATCCCTCCAGTAATGGACTGTAGCCAGTTTTCTTTAACCAGTAGTTTTAAATTAAGGAACAAGGTTTGCATAACAAAAGCTTAAAACCATAAATATGAGAATTCACTGATGGGCCTAGGCCTTTGGGTACAGAATTTAGCATTCACAATACATAGCAACAGACCAAACCTTAACAGGTTGTGTAGCATTTCTGTATTCATGAGGTCTGTCTAACTCAATGCTTAAGGTGATAACAAATGAAATCAAGCACAGCCCCAGCCATCCGCCAGGATTTTGACATGTGAAAAAGCCTATTTTAGGATTTAACGCAAGGCTTGCCTTCAGCCCCTTTCAATTGACTCCTTTTTAAGAGGCTTTACTTTCTGATCCACTTAGCTGTATACAAATAATTCTTAAATTCCCAATCACCGGTGATGCCATTAGATATCTGGGGAATTCTCAAGTCAGCCGAACATATCCTGTGAGAAGCAGATTTGTTTGTGGAAGATGTTTCTTACTTATTAAATTAGCTGACCCTTCCCGAGCTGCTGGGTCAGGCCTCCAAGCATGCGTCTCCTGCCTCTGCCGTGGCCTGCTCGTAGAGGGGCAAGAAGACTTTGTGTTTGATATATGGTTTATAAACATACTGTAAGGGTCCGAAAATCAATGAAGGAAAACCCCAGACTCAGATAGTATACAAGACAGAGGGTTTATTCTGCAGAAACATCCAGCATGCTGGGGTCAACCATTTTTTGAAATGGTGACCTCAGACAAAGATGCTCAGGCCTTGTTCAGGGGAGTGGGGGGGCTCCCTAGAAGGATCAGGTCATCTAAAATTTCCTCGGCGGGTGCTAGGGGGTCACGGGTGGTCAGTGGTTCGCTTTCCTTTGTCATGAACATTTGACCACAGGATGAGGTAGGGCTGCCCAGCACCTATGGCCTGTCCTGAGATAAGATATTTCCCATTTTTGTGGTTATCCCCAGGCTGTTCTTTGGGTAGAGGTTTTATGACCTTGTTCCTGGATTTTATGGTCTGTTCCTGGAGCTGGTAACTATGGCCCCCGGGTCCCTAGATGGAGACAAGTGGGCTTTATGTTGTCCTTTCTACACCATCTTGCATTTCGCTACCTTTCAGAACTGACCATTGCTGGGCCTCTAGTGCTGGGCCAAAACCCGGGCTTCATGGGTTGTTGTTTTTTCTTTTAGTTGCAAATGGTTTAGTCCTCTGGGTCTGTGGCCCACTCTTGCCTTTTGTCCATCTATAACCCCTTCCTTTCCTCCTCTCAGCTCGATGTGTTCGACGCTGCTGAGCGGTACCAGCAGGCTGGACTTCCCCTGATTGTTCTGGCTGGCAAAGAGTACGGCTCAGGCAGCTCCCGAGACTGGGCTGCCAAAGGCCCTTTCCTGCTGGTACGTACGTATGGAGCTGACTCTTCCTGGTGGGGCCACTCAGAACGGGAGCCGGGGCCGGGAGGGTGCTTTGTTCCCAAGACACTATGAAAGAGCAGATTGTGATATCCACCCAGCCTGCTTCTCTGCGGATCTAGACCTCTTCCACCCAAAGAGCAACAGTCCCTGGAGAACTGGCTCAGGTAGATCAGCTGGGCTTGGGCAGCATTGGCTCTGCAGGTATCTGTTGATAACTTCGGAGGAAAGCCTGTCAGGGCTGACATATTCAGAAATGAATATGCAGCTATCTTCCATATATATATATTTCATATATATCCTATATATATATATATATATATATATATATATATATATATATATCATATGTGAGATGTATATATATATCATATGTGAGATATATATATACACATATATATATATATATATATATATATATATATATATGTAAATAGCATGGCTTTCATAATTGCCACTGCTCTAGAGGGCCTGGGAGAATAGAGCCCATAAATGAGGCTGAGTAAATTCTCATGAATTGCCAACTTTATTTAGTACCTCAGACAATTTATACTGTGAGAGTTAAGAACGGTCACGTGAGTAAAGCCCTCATGAGTTCAAGCCGTGTACAATCACAAGGACAAGATGCACGTGGCAAAAAGATGTTTTCCATAGAAGTATATAAAGGATAATACAAACATTTAGTAGAATTATGGAATAATAATTTAATAGAATTAATAGAATAATAACAGCAAGCAATAATGAGTAATCCAAAATCCACTCACTCCTGTCCCCTACACCGGGAAGGGACAACACGGAGACACATTCCAAGAGCAATTCCCTGTTTTGAAGAAACTGGGGTCAGAAGACCCTTGTGTTGTTCCTTGGGCTTTCCTCATAAGCACTCAGAATTCTCCTCACACGACTCCAGTCCTGGACCACGTTCCCACGCGAGGTCTCAGAGCTCGGAGCCCCAGAGTGTGTTGAGATTGTAGTCCTCGGTGAGTGTAAGGGGTGATCCGTGAGGGAGCATGAGGCCGGGTGAAGCACAGGTGGAGGCTCTGATCTTAACCTGCATGTGTTTAGTACGTTCACTGGGGCTCATATATACACAGGTACATACACACAAGCGCCCACACAGCCACGAGTCGGAGGAAAGATAGCTCGAGTCGGAGGAAAGATAGCTTGCGGGGGTCGTGGGACTAAGGCGTGATGGCACGTGCCTTTACCCACTGAGCTGTCATAACAGCCTAACAGGGTGTGCACATTTTCTATTCTGCCAGTGTTTCTTGACTTTGGAAATGTTTGTGGGGATACATTTTAGGTGCTCTCTTTAGAGAGTACACTTCATTTAATAAAGGCTTAGACACTGGGGTTTTTAAAACCTCCCCTGCTGATTCTAACACGCAATGGCTTCAGTACCTATTACTTTACAATCAGGTTCTCGAAACTTAAATGGAATCTTGCGCGCGCACACACACACACACACACACACACACACACACACACCTGCAAGGTTCTAATGCAGTAGATGTGAGGTAGTATCTAAGGATTAAGAACTAATAGGAGAGCCAGGCGTGGTGGCGCACGCCTGTAATCCCAGCACTTGGGAGGCAGAGGCAGGCGGATTTCTGAGTTCGAGGCCAGCCTGGTCTACAGAGTGAGTTCCAGGACAGCCAGGGCTATACAGACAAACCCTGTCTCAAAAAACCAAAAAAAAAAGAAAAAAAAAAAAAGAACTAATAGGAAAGCCTAGTTACTCCAGTTCTCTGCTGTATTGGTTACTGCTGTATGTTACCAATTACACACTAACAATAAAAGGTCCTTTCTAGGAAGCTTCACAGAAACACTGTTAAGTGCAGTTTGATCCTGAAACAGGAAGTTGGGAAAGCTATGCATGCTAATCACTTACTTAGTACATTCTGAATGTCAGTTCTGATTAAACCCTTGGTGTCTGCTGATGTGTGCCCACAATAAAATAAAACCCAAAGAAAGGAAAACGATTTTCTTTTATATTTGAGATATGCATTCCAGATACAGATTAGCTGAGGACTCTAGAATCTCAAAGTGGCTAAATGCATGTCAGACCTCACGGCCTCCAGTGCTGCATCCCACCACTGAGACCCCCTCAGTGAAAGGGAACTGTAATAGTATCGGGTGGTTCTCAAGGCTGCAGGAGGGCAGGAAAGAATTCAGGTTACGTGCTTACAGAGTGCTGGAGTATGGTAGGCAACCAGATATGTGTCACTATTCAATTATTTCTAACCAGAAGATAGCATTTTAGATGAAGGACCAACAGGTCTACCATCTAGCTGTGAGAATTTCCAGAGAAGCCTCTTGCAAAGTGTCTGTGTACCTCCTAAAGAATGAAGCTGTGTTTAAACTTCTCTCTTGGTTCGTCAGGGGATCAAAGCCGTCCTGGCAGAGAGCTACGAGCGTATTCACCGCAGCAACTTGGTTGGCATGGGGGTGATCCCCCTCGAATACCTCCCCGGCGAAACCGCAGACTCTCTGGGACTCACAGGTCGGGAAAGATACACTATCAACATTCCTCAAGACCTGAAGCCTCGCATGAAGGTTCAGATAAAGGTAAGCAGAGCTTCTGCTGGCCAGACCTGCAGGACCTGTTGTTTATCATCGGTTGATAGGAAGAAATTAGTGGGGCGGAGGGGAGTTAACTCCAGATAACATCATGCAAAGCCTCCTGGTCTAGTGTGGATAGTATCTGCTGATTAGCATAGTTTTTCATTCATAGTGTATCAATTCGTTCTGAACTCCTGTCCCCAGCCAGCCCCATTCTCTCCGCCTCTTCTGCCCAAAGATTAGTGATGAAAGTTCAGAGGTGATGCTTTCCCGTTATCTAAGACTTCCCTTTTTTAAGAAAATTGTGCTCAGCAGATCCTATCTGCACTCCCTCTGTGAACCTCATCCCAGGCCCAGGCTTAGCCCATGGCTGTGCTTCAAAACAGAAAAGTCCCCACAGTCTCCTGCATCCGATTTGGCAACCGGCGGTGGTGCCTGGAGGTGCCTCTGGGAGGTGTAGGTGCTGGGGGGAATATGTTGCCGGGGCAGAGGCAGAGAGTTGAGAGACTCACCATGCAGTTCCCTCCCTCTGCTTTGTACCATGGCTGAGGAGAGGAGCGCTCATCTTCCTGCTCCTGCAGCCAGGGCCCCCACCATCATGGACTCTGGAGCCATAAGCCAAGATAAACCCCTGCTGTAAGTTGCTTTGGCCATGGTGTTTTATCACAGCCACAGAAAAGTAACTAACGTAGAGGTAATGACACATCCTCAGGAGAGGCAAGAATAAAGTGCCCTGTACCAAAGTCCCACGGGGCACTGCAGAGGCAGCTGCTGAGGTCCCAGGATGACCCAAGGCGATCAGATGGATCAGCTGCCTAAGGAACAACCCCAGAGACCTCTGCTGCCCAGAGCATGTCCAGGAAAAACGTAGGGAAAGGCATCCCAGTGTCCCTCACAGCTGCTGTCCTGAGGGGTCACTTTGTTCCCATGAGCCTCTCACCGGCATCATTAATTCTGCGATGCTTCTCAACCTCCTGAGGGCATGTAAATACCCAGGGTTCTTGTTGGGTGCGGAGACCACTGGTTCCATCTGCTGCTGGCACTGTGGGCATATACCACGCCCCGCCTGAGGCCTGCCAGTGGGCCAGCCAAGCCAGGGGGGGGGGTCTCCCTGCGGTCAGTCCAGCCTTCATCAGCCCTCTGCCTCTCTGCTCTTGCAGCTGGACACTGGGAAGACCTTCCAGGCCGTGATGAGGTTCGACACCGACGTGGAGCTCACGTACTTCCACAATGGAGGCATCCTGAACTACATGATCCGGAAGATGGCCCAGTAGGTGCTGGCCTCTCAGGAGACCCGCGCTCGGTGCTAGGCCCAGTGAGGTGCCAGGCCCCCGTGGTGGAGGCCTGGCGGAGCAGCCACCTCTATTTCTAACAAAGGTGCTGGCAGGATGAGCAAGTGGGCACTGCCACTCCTGGAGGCACAGAGCCAGGAGTCTCTAGTTTTGCAGTTTGTTAATCTTTTTATCCCTTTTCTATAATCTGGATTCTAGAATCACGGGAAGGTCTGTAGTGCCAATGAGAACTGCCTTCTCTTTAAAGTCACATCGATTTTTCACTCTGACTAATCTTCAGCTCCACACTAGCCAGTATTCTCAGAAGCGGCTCGTGCCCTTTCTGTTGTTCTGAGGTTCTCTCTGCTCAGTGACACCCTTCCCTGGAGAGTCCATCCCTCTGCACACGACCCCAGTGTTAACTGACAGAGCTTCAGAACGTCTTCACACTTGAGATTCATAGCAGTGATGCGATCCCTCCCTGCGAGGTGGGCGGAGACCTCGCGCATAGGTCAGCCGTCAAAAGTGTTTGATTACCTGCCTGTCAATCAACATGAGATTGCCTTTTACCGTTTTCAACGTTAGGGGTCCTTTGTTTGAACGTGACTGGGGAGAGAGACGGGATTTCTAATTTGAATAAGAATAAATATATTTTCATGAAAACATGTTGGCTTTGGAATTGAATTTTTTGGGGGATGTGGTGACACTGGGCCCCGGAAGGCCTTCGGGTCTGCTGTTTGGTCCGGTGCCCTAAACTCTGTTCACTGATCTTCACATTATTTTAGGGTGTGCCTGATTCTGCTCAGGCTGCTGTAACAAAATGCCTGTGTAAGAACCCGGGCTGAGAGCTGTGCCGTGAGTGGCCCAACCCCTGATCTTATCCAGACCACCCAGCGCCTATGACAGATTAAAGTTCCACTGGGGGAGGGGCTGCTTTGTGTCTCTTATCTTTTTTTTCCTTTTTTCTTTCCTTCTTTTTTTCTTTTGTTGTAGTTTTGTTCCCCCCCCCCTTTTTTTTTGACACAGGGTCTTTCTGTGTTAGCCTTGGCTGTCCTAGAACTCACTCTGTCGGCCAGGCTGCCCTCGAACTCGATCTCTGCCTCCCAAGTGCCAGATTAAAGGTATGCCCCACCACTGCTGGACTGTGTCTCATAATTTTTTTTAACTAAAATGTAAAAATTGTGTTTACCTTGTACATGATTTTTTTAACATGTAAACATCACGGGGTGGCTGAACTGAGCCTCCCATTCTTACTTCTCCTGGTGAGAATACTTCCAAGAACATATCTTTTAAGAACAAAATAGTTGATAAAAATATTCCTCTGGATTGTACAAGAAGGGAGGCAGGGACCACTGGCAGACGGGATGGATGCTGCGTCGGACCTGGCTCCGTTCTCGTCTTCGGAGGCTGGACTCCGGTTTTCCGTCTCTCCGCTTCCTCCGGCAGATCTGTAGTTAGCTGGTCAGCTACTTCATCCCATTTCCCTTCCGCTCCCCTCTTCCCTTCTATCGGCACTTTTGTGTCTGATGCTTTATCCTTTCCCGAGGCCTTTTCCGCTCCCCTCTTCCCTTCTATCGGCACTTTTGTGTCTGATGCTTTATCCTTTCCCGAGGCCTTTTTTGGGTTTCACGTCCACCTCGGCAGGGGCGGGCTCTGCCGACAGCCTCGCAGAGTGGTGCTTGGGCTGCTCCATCCCTGCCAGCCTTCCGGACTGTCACAGAGCGCTGCACTGCCTGGCCACCACAGGGCCTGCTCTCTCCCACACTCTCACCAGCACTAACCTCTTATTTATTTATTTTTTGACATGGTTTTAACTATGGTTTTATATGCAGCTCCTTGATGATTAATAATATTGAGTATATTTTCATATATGTATTGATCATTTTTGTGACTTGTTTTGAAAAATGTCTGTTCCAATCCTTTGCTCTTTAATACCACCTATTCTAGATAGTATTTATCAAATATTTTCTCTGATCTTGTAATCAGTCTAACTCTTGACTATTTCCATGGCTAGAAAACTTTTATTTGGAAGCAGTCTGATGGGCCTGGTTTCCTTTTTGTGGCTAAGGACATAACTATAAACAATGCCATAGCATTTCCTTTGAGTTTATCTAATCCTTTCTTGGAGTGAGGATGTCTTAGGCATCAGTCTTCAGTCTATCTTGAGTTGACTTTTATATAGTGTGAGATAATGCATGTGGCCATCCAGTTTTTCCAACAGCATTTATTGAAGAGACAGCTCTTCTCCGTTGTGTGTCTTGGCTTCCTTGTCAAGTCATGATCGCACTACTGCAGCCTCTGTTCTTTTCCACTGGGTTCTGCATCTCTTCTGATGTTAGCAGAATGCTGTTTTCATTGCTGTATCTTTGTAATCTATTTTGAAGTTTGGTATCGGTAATAATTTCAGTTTTGTTTTCCTTCTCGGCTTGGGAGTCTTGTTCCATGAG
This sequence comes from Apodemus agrarius, assembly GCA_964023405.1. Taxonomy (NCBI): domain Eukaryota; kingdom Metazoa; phylum Chordata; class Mammalia; order Rodentia; family Muridae; genus Apodemus; species Apodemus agrarius. The sequence goes on along the minus strand of OZ030009.1, from coordinate 112,398,615 downwards.
CATAGTAAGGTAGCTTCTGTTTCTTAGAAAAACATCTTTGGGAAAAAAATAGCATTGGGAATTTCCTAGGATTGCATTGAATCTGCAGATCATGGTGTAGGCACGTTAATAACCTTAATTCTTACACTGCATGGCACTTAATTTTCTTAATTTCCCCTTTGGCTCATTAGTTGTTCAGGAGCACAGTATTTACACATTTCTTTGCACATTTCTAAAATGCCTCCCGTTGCTGGTGGGGGATGACGTAGGTGGCTCTGGTTGTCCCTCTCGCCCCCTTCCTGCATGTGCAGGCGATGTTCTTTAGTGGGGTCTTCTGTCTGTCTGCTGGAGGTTTGGAGTTGTGATCACAGCGAGCCTCCAGGATCATGTGATACGGCAGACCATTTAAAAGCTAGGAGCGCATATGAAGACTTGCCCTTCCTCCCACAGTCTGCATCTTAACACCGTGCTTTACTTGTTTTTATACTGAGTGTCTAGTCACTCATGGTTGTGATCATTTTAATGGTGTGGAAGTAAATGGTAGGAAGATTGGCATCCCATCCGCAGCCTTCTCGTTGGATGTGTACTTACTTTCCCTGTGAGTTTCATTCTTTTGTATCTTTTCTTTCTTTCTTTTTATTTTTTATTGGATATTTTATTTATTTACATTTCAAATGTTATTCCCTTTCCCAGTTTCCCCTCAGCAAACCCCCGTCATACCCTCTCTCACCCTGCTTCTATGAGGGTGCTCCGCCACCCACTCACCCACTCCCATCTCCCTGCCCTCTAATTGCCCTACCCTGGGGCATCAAGCCTTCACTGGACTAAGGGCCTCTTCTCCCATTGATGCCCAACAAGGTCATCCTCTGCTACATTTGCGGCTGGAGCCATGGGTCCCTCCATGTGTACTCCTTGATTGGTGGTTTAGACACTGGGAGCGCTGGTTAGTTGACTATTGTTCTTCCTGTGGGGTTGCAAACCCCTTTAGCCCCTTCAGTCCTTTCTCTAACTCCTCCATTGGAGACCCCGTGTGCCTCTGTATATGTCATGCCTCTCAGGAGACAGCTCTATCAGGCTCCTGTCAGCATGCACTTCTTGGCATCCACAGTAGTGTCTGCATTTGGTGACTGTATATGGGATGGATTCCCAAGTGGGGCAGTCTCTGGCTGGCCTTTCCCTTCAGTGTCTGCTCCACACTTTGTCTCCACATTTGCTCCTGTGAGTATTTTGTTCCCCTTCTAAGAAGGAAGGATCGAAGCACCCACACTTTGGTCTTCCTTCTTCTTGAGCTTCATGTGGTCTGTGAATTGTATCTTAGGTATTCCGAGCTTTGGGGCTAATATCCACTTATCAGTGAGTGCATATCATGTGTGTTCTTTTGTGATTGGGTTACCTCACTCAGGATGATATTTTCTACATTGTTGGTGGGGTTACAAGCTAACACAACCACTCTGGAAATCAGTCTGGCAGTTCCTCAGAAAATTGGACATAGTATTACCTGAGGACCCAGCTAGCTATACCACTCCTGGGCATATACCCAAAAGATACTCCAACATATAACAAGGACACATGCTCCACTATGTTCATAGCAGCCTCATTTATAATAGCCAGAAACTGTAAAGAACCCAGAAGTCCTTCGACAGAGGAATAGATACAGAAAATATTGTACATTTACACAATGGAGTACTACTCAGCTATTAAAAACATGACTTCATGACATTCTTTTGTACCTTGTTTCTAGCTTCGGCCGCCTGTGGTGTTTCCTGTGGTAGGTCTGGATCCCTCATCTTGTATTTGAGAAAGCCTTTATCCTCTCTTCAATCTAAAAACAGCTATGCCAGGAACAGTATTCTTGCCTGGCAGTTTTTAGGGGTGGGGCTGTTTGATCTTGGCTTCCTCGGCCTCCAGAAATATCGACGCTTAGGCTGTCTCTTCTGTGAGTGTGTGTTGTAGCAGCCTGAGCAGACCAAAACGCTGGCTGTGAGGGAAGTCTCGTGTGGCCGCACTGCTGGAACAAGCGTCTTCCGCTCTCCACTCCTCTAGCTAACGTGTCCTCTGTTCTTTGTGCTTCAGTATTGGCCAGTGTCCAATGCTGGCCCAAAGTTAGACTGTACAGCCTTTTGCCTAAGTTCTCAAGGTGGTGCTGGCCCACCACTTCACATCCCTTCCTTCCTGTAAAAGGATGGATACCTCTGTGTTCATGATTTTCCAAGGCCATTACTGCCTTATTCTTCCTTTTAAAAAAGATTTATTTATTTATTTATTTATTTATTTATTTATTATATGTAAGTACACTGTAGCTGTTTTCAGACACTCCAGAAGAGGGAGTCAGATCTCATTATGGATGGTTGTGAGCCACCATATGGTTGCTGGGATTTGAACTCAGAACCTTTGGAATAGCAGTCAGTGCTCTTAACCGTTGAGCCATCTCCGCTGTCAGCTCACATTCTAATGGCCTCTGAGACAGCATCTATTTATATCTCCCGAGTCCCTCTGTGGGCCAGGGTTTCAGCTGTTTGGGTATCAGCTGTTTGGTGACAGTTAATCATTTGTCATTGCAAACATTTGCCTCGGGCACAGTCGATAGGACTTCCTACTCATCAGTGAAGAACCCTAACTTTGGCACAGCCTCTCCTTCAGGACTGTGTTCGTGTCTACGTTCCTTTTCGGTTGCTGTGGGGATATATCCTGACAAAGCAACTTAGGGAGAAGGGTTTCTATTGGTGTAAAGTTCCTGACCAACATTGTCCATCTTGGTAGTGAGGACAGAGAAGGCAGGGCGACCGGAGCAGGGGACTGGCCAGTCACATTGCATCTAAGGAAGCTGACTGAACAGGAAGAGGAGCCAGCTCTAAAGTCCCTAGACCCATTCCCAGTGACACACCTCCTCCAGAGAAGCTCCATCTCCTGCGGGTTCCACAACCTTCCCCAACAGTAGCACGCTCTGGAGCCCAAGTGTTCCAAGGAGGGCACCGTCAGTTAAGAAGGGTGGGGCAGCCCTTGGGCTGTGTAGGCGTGAAACAGCGCTGCCTGTGGACACAGGAACTGTGGTCCCGCAGGCTCTTTAGGAAGTTAAATGTTGTAAGCACGGATGTGACTTAACACTCAACTAATTTCTGTTCTCTTAGTCAAATCACCACGAACAAAGATAATCACAGCCGCCGTTTTTATAAAGAATTTTAAAAGTTCGCACCCAGCAAGCCTGTACCTGTTTAATAAACACAAATTTGTAGTAGTTATATTTTATGGTGTATTAAAACAGTTCCTGGCATGATCTAGAAGTTTACAGTTCACTTTGATTCTATCTATCTGGTTGCTATCCCAGCCAGATACCCGTTTGTGGGTTTTTACAGGATGCAAATTAACGAGGTCCAATGAACAGAAGTGTTTCAGGAACCACTGGTTTGCGTGGATGTTAATATGATGGAAGCAACAGTGACCCATGTGCCGTAAAGATGGGAAGGGTACAGAAGTCTCCCTGTCCACTCGGGACATTACGACACCATCCCACAGGTCATGCATGCAGAAATACCGGCATCTGGTTGGCTTTGGAATATTCGAGACAGAGTTAATACCGAGTCTGTTCTAAGTACAGGAGTCAGGAGTCCAGCAACCTCATTGCGCAACGAGGCCTTTGACTAAAGGCCCCAGGTCAGGATGAAAATGCCGTGACACCGGGACTGACACACAAAACAGCAAGGTCTGTGGTTGCAAAACAAGTTGTATCTGAGCTTCAAAAAGGACGCACGGATGGCAACCTGTGAGGACTCTAGTGGGGACCGGTGATGTGCTTAGTGGGGACCGGTGATGTGCTCATGGGAGATTCCAGATGCAACTCCCATCGGGAAGTCCAAAGACCAGCATTTTCTCACCTCTCAAAACCTACCTCTTGGCTCAGCAGTTAAGAGCAGTGACTGCTCTTCCAGAGGTCCTGAGTTCAATTCTTACCTCCCACATGGCAGCATAAGCCATCTAGAACTATAGTCAGAGAGAATCCAACGCCCTCTTCTAATGTGCATGTGCGCATGCAGACATATACATAAGATATACAAATTTTTATTAAATCGCTGTTTAAAAGGTTTTTTTTCTCAAATAATTTCCAGTAGATTTCTTACACATGCTATAGAATTCTTAAAGTAGCAAAGAAAGGCATCATATGAATGCCTAAAAGAAATGAAAGCTCTCAGCAAATTCATTTCATCCATTTTATTGCACTAATTAAGAATTTTACCAATAACCATTATCAAGAACTACTTACATATCATCATTTTCACCGATTCTATCAATTAAAAGCCTAATATCCCTATAGATCCCCCCCCAAGAGTTATGTTGCTGGTTAATTTCTCTAGGCAAATGTGGGAAGTGATGTGCTATCCCCATGCCATTCTGCTGACCTCCAGGGTTGACCTGGGTAGTTTGGGTGACACACTGCGCTCCGGGTGGTCTTGGGATAGTCTTCAGATGTAAATGTTCTGTGAAAAGAGTTATGTGATCATATGACCTCTGCAGTTTTATTTAGGCCATTGATGGTCCTAGTGAATTACAAGTAAGTGAATTACAAGTGCTGCCTATAAAACCAGCACAGTTCCTTCCCTGAACTGGAGAGTACCTTGATCTGTTGGCAGTAACAGCACTCAGACACTAGTCTCTGGATCTAAAGAACCCCAAACTAAGCTCTCTGAAGCATTAGTAAACCTTGAGAAGAAACCTGGAAATGCCATCTGAATAGATAATGTTTAAGAAAGGGCAAGCCAGGCATAGCGACACAGGCCTTCAGTCTCAGCCCTTCAGAAGGCAGGAGCTGGCAGATCTCTGGGATCAAGGGCAGCCTGGTCTACAGATCCAGGGCTATGCAGAGGAACAGTGTCTCAAAAAGTAAACAACAACAAAAAGCCATGTTAGGGAATGATTTGGAAGCAGTTCAAACGTTAACCATCAACCTTTATTGAAAATAGCTAGAGCCAAGCATGGAGAAAAGATTTGGATTTCAGCACTTGAGAGGCTGGGGGATCTGTGAGTTCAAGGCCAGCATGGTCTACGTAGCGAGTTTCTGATCTACGGAGAGATCCTATCTCAAACTGACGGGGACAGACATACAGATAGACATACAGAGAGAGATGGTTTGAGATGTCTATTCAAGGAGGGGAAATGGCCCAAATTAAAAGAACAGATTAGAGTAAGATGTATAGTAAATGAACAGAACAGAACTACCTTCTCAGTAACCGTAGCTGTCAACTATAGCCTTTTACATTTTGAAAGTATATGTCATTTTAATACATAATGTGTGTGCATATTGAACCCCATATTGGTGTGTGCAATCACCATATTTGTGTCAGCAAAGAGACCAATGGAAAAGACTGGAAAGAGAAACCAGGAGAAATCTGCAGAGGGTGACAGTGGCAGGGCCAGATCCGGAAAGGAGTCAATGAAGGGACAGAAGTGCTGTAGATGTGGCAGTCCGCTGGCCTGGAAAAGAACTAAGTCACTGGATTGTTGCGGGCAAAAGGCAGCTTTCAGCAGGGGGAGCGAAGAGGGGAGTGTGGGAACCCTTCCAGCCCGCCGCCAGCATGCCCCCCCCCCTCCTGGGTGCTTTGTGTGGACAGAAGCAGCTTAGAACAAACAGGTCGGGTTATCTGGCTTTCATCACAGCGCAGGCTTGGGTAAGAAAGCATTGGCTCATCGCTTCCACCTTTAAAGCATCGATCCCTGTGGCGTGAGACTGAGGAGCCCGCGGTCACGTGGACATTTCTGCAGGATCGAACTGTATTCTTTGGAAATGAAAGTCCTTCCACTTTGAGTGCCGGCTCTGAACTCCGCTCGCAGTATCTTCCACGACGAAACTTTCAATTTTTATGACTGGGATCTCGAACGTCTTGTATCTCACAAAGATTCCCCAGTCGTGGCTGCAGTTCTGTTTGGCACAGAATATTTTTGCTTTCTTCTCAAAACTGTCAAAGATCTTTGGTTTAGGGTGTGGCTTACAAACAAAGTGCTCCTTAAAAGCATTCCCAAGTACAGTGTAGTGGGATTTCTAGGAGGAAGAGATGGAACGCACAATGTTAGAAACAGCCCGGAAATGACTTAAAAGCCACTCAGGAGCCAAGGATGAGGAATGGGTGAAATGTCATTTATTTTACAGTTGGAAGAAGAAACTAGACAGAATCCTCCGCAGGCCAATTAGGATCCATTTACTGGGCCTCTTGCACCTAAAAGGGGGGGAAACCCAGCTTTCCAACTCGGAAGCAAAGAGAAGTTCACATACAAAGTGCAAGTTCAGTTCACCAGAGGCCAGAAAGGCACCAAAGCATGGGGTTGAACACCCCGGGCTCACAGGGTGGGTGGGTGCGTGCACGCATGCGCAAAGAGGCTCAGGCGCCACACTGTCCGCAGACCCCACCTAGAGTTGACTTAAGAGCGTGCCCTACAGACAGAAATGCAGACCCAGCGCCCAGTCCTCCAGGGAAATGGTCTACAGGGACCACTGTGAACAAGAAGACTTGAAATTGGAGCCGAAAGGACCTTTTACATCTAAAGACTCAGACTCAGAATGAGTAATATACCCGTGCCCAGCCATCCGTAGCAGGAATGACGACAAGTTTAGTCTCTGCAGGGTATTTGTCATCCTTAGTTAAAAGTTTTAAGGGACCATGAATAGTGAGTGGTTCGTGCCTTTAAGTTCCAGCACTTGGGAGGCAGACACAAGGGATCTCTACATAGTGAGTTTCAAGATACCCAGTGCTATATCGAGAGATCCTATCTCAAAAAAAAAAAAAAAAAAAAAAAAAAAGTTTGAAGGGGGGAAAAGTAGAGGGCTAACCTGCAGGTGTTACATTTTTTTTAAAATGAGGTATTTTATGTTCATTATAAAAGCATCCACTGTCTAAACTAAGGACGTTTAGAAAACAAAACGAGAGAATTTCACTAGCAGAATATATTCTTTTTATGTACCCTTTTTTCCCCTTTAGACAAAAATGGACCCCCGCGGTCATGACAGCGATACCGCTGCTCGCGTTGTACGCAGCTATAACAAAAGCATCTTTATAATTTCATATTCATATTATTTTCCCACTTTACCATTCATTTGCTGGCAGGTTTACACTACACCATGTACGCTTCAAAATCGGAGCCTTAACATTTCTTTGGTATAACCTTTGACATGCAGTAAAATTGCGGAGATGCCTCAGGAGATTCGTGAATGCCTTTAACCCGGTTCCATTTTACACTCAGTCACTCATCTGTTAAAACTAAGAAATCAATTCCAGATGTTCATGCCTAATCCTTATTTGTCCCTGGAACTAATCAAGGACATAACACTGTATCTAGCATAGCCTTCATTTTCTATACCTGCATTGGAAAAAAAAACAAAAAACAAAAACTATTTCTTCGGAGAGAGTGGTGGTATAGTCCCTGAACTGGGGAGGCTGAGACACAGAGAATCACAAGTTGAAGCCAACCTGGTCTACGTAAGTGAGACTGTCTTTCAAAACGCACAGTTGTCCTCACTCGGGTGTGTGTGCAGTGTCGTAATCTAAGCATGCCAATGATCTCCCCAGAGTAATCAGCATTCCCTTCCGCCTGAACAGCATTCGTCTCTGCATGATGAAGCTTTGCATCTCTCTCATCTAATTCTGAGAGCTGTAATGAATCGGAAACTATAAGCCGTACTCGCCCTGCTGCGTGGACCTGGAACCCTTATCCGTCCTGCCTGCCTGTCTGGGGCAGCTGCAATTAGACCTCACTCCACTCCCTGCTGCCAGCGCCATTTTCTGTTTTGTACTTCAATAAATATCAGCCTTCCTGGTTCCCACATAGATGCAGGATCTTATTTCCTAATACATAACCATGGACATCACTCGCAACCCCCAGGACAGAAATAGTGTTCTTTAAAAAAAAAAAAAAAAAAAAAAAAAAGGAAAAGAAATAGTGTTCTTTAAAAAAAAAAAAAAAAAAAAAAAAAGGAAAAGAAATAGTGTTCTTGCTACAAACATTTCTCCAGGAGATGGTAAGATTTAACTGGTGCTGAAAACGACCCGGGGCCACTCACCTCCACCACTCGGATGTCAGCGGTGCAGCACGCAAAGGTCTTGCACTTGCCGCACAGCAGTTTCTTGTTTTCTTTGTCGGGGACAGGCTGTGGTTTGTGCTGGCTGTCTCTGAGGAATTTTTCATCCAACTGTATGCGGCGAACCTACATGCCAACAGAAAGGTTTTTTGAATGACCATAATTAGCACGTGGTCACAAAACTAGCTTGCATCTCTCTCTCTCTCTCTCTCTCTCTCTCTCTCTCTCTCTCTCTCTCTCTCTCTCTCTCTCTCTCTCACACACACACACACACACACACACACACACACACTCATGTGCATTTCCATACAGCACCTATTTGTATCGTTTTGCTTGTAAAAACCAAGTAATTCCTTTGGTTCTCCTTAGGTTTCTCTTGTCGTAATCAGCGCTTAAAGGCACCCTATGCCTTTCGGTGACTGCCATAAAAACGTGCCTATAGAAAAGTCACCTGAGCTGTGCTTTCTACTTGAGTGGTTTGCAAAACTTTAGGAGTCCTTCACAGATAGACTTATCATATGGATACACCGGGCGTGAGCAAAAGGAACCGATCAAGGGGAGGAACAGTCATCTCCCTCTGAAACCTCCCCCCAAGCTCAAAGCATCCTGCTGAATTCCTGGACAGCATAATGCAGCTGTATTCTGACTCACGTGTAGGCTTTGGCCAGGTACAGAAAGAACAGTGCAGTACAGACAAACCAAATAAAAGATTGTGAGGAGTGAGGAGAAGGCGGGCCAGCCAGAACTCCTATGACCCTGGGGATAGCGTGCTGGGTTCTGGACTTCCCCTTCATCTGATATGTTCAAACTTGAAGCCAAAGCAGCTGACAATCAGCATAGGGGGAAAAAAGATTCCAAGAAAAGCCTGGTGCCCCCAGAAAAAGACCCAAAGAGGGGGGCTTAGAGAACAAACTCTTTAGGGCCTAAAATGCAGACGATATGACAACGGTGCCCCCTGAGTGGGGCGGCCGTGGCCTAGCCTCTTCCGACCTGTATCAAAGGAGAACTAAGATTGCTACTTTACAAAGCTGTAATTTGGTCCCAGTTATCAGGATGGAGCCAGGGTCTTCAGCCTTGTTGATTGGAAGCATACACCACACACACACACACACACACACACACACACACACACACACACGCACAGCCGAGAAGCACTAACAAGTGGGCCCCCTCCCCTTAGTTAGAGGCTGGATATCTGCTTTCATGGTGATAAGGCCTTATGAGGTAGGTCATGGCCTCCCAACCAGAGCCAAGCCGGAAGCCAGCTGACACGGAAGACTGATAAAGTTCAGAGTCTCGGGAACAGCAAAGAAAACGTCCGAGTTCCATATCGTGAACCAGGAGGACCTCATGCTGAATGAAAGAGTGACAGTTGAGGATGCCAACTTGAAAATGATGAGAATCACAGGGTAAGGAATTTAACAGCCATGATAAAAACCGCTTCAGTGAACAGCGGCGCACATCTGATTATGGAAAATATGCGCGCATATAATAACTCAAACCGAAAGCCTGGCCGATGGATGGACAGCAGACGACAGGGGACCAGGGAGCAACCGTGAGCTACAGACTTAAACAAGGCCCCGCCCCTCATGGAGAGCTGATCCCCGTAGCTGCTACGTGGCTCTCCTCAGTTGATGGCTTCTGGCTTGGAAGCTGAAGAAGACTCAGCCTCCCTAGGAGGCTGGCTACTGGGAGTTTGGCCATGCTCCAGTGGGTATATGATCAACACAAAATGGACTTGGTGCAGAGTAGGCAGCCATGGGAAGACTAGGGGGAGCAGGACTGGGTGTATAATATGAGATTCCCAAATCATCAATTGAAAAAAAAAAAAAACAAAACAAAACAAAACTAGAGTAAGTGATGGGAGGGTGGCTCAGCATTTAACAACAAGTACTGGCTGGCCCTCCAGAGGACCTGGGTGCGATTCCCACCGCAGCGGTAGCCTCAGTTCCAGGAAACTTGATGCTCTTTCCTGGCCTCCTTGAGACCAGGCATGAGTACTTGATACACAGACTTATATGTAGGCAAAACACACATACACACATACATACGTACATACATACATACATACATACATATACACATATTTATCAAATAAAATTATCCCAATCAAATAGCATAAACAAAATAGACTAAAACAAAACAAAAAACAAATACCAGGCTCGTTGGGATACATGGCCACCTAAGACCGTCTTTACATCTAACATCCACATCATCGGAGTCCAGAATCATGGCTGAACAAGTCTGAACTATGAAGAGCAACATGACCATAGATTCACGGAAGCCATACAAGCTTCAAACAATATAAAGTAAAGACGGTCACCCAAAGGTGAAACACTTCCTCCGCAAAGGAAAAGCAGTCTGGATGACTGCAGCCAGTCCCCGGAAGACACACAGGCCAGAAGGAAGAGGCACAGTTACTTCTCAGATGCTGAAAGAATTAATGAAGGGAAATAAAGGCCTTCTAAGAAGAAAGAAAACTGGCTTTGCCACCGTGAACGTAGGTTAGAAAATAATCGATGTATGATACCCAAGGCCTCCCACCGTCAGGCTACCCCACCAGAACTTTCCTTTCTCTCTTGGTCTTACTGTGTAGCTCTGGCTGGCCTGGAGCTTGCTACGTAGACCAGGCTGGCCTCACACTCAACAGAGATCTGCCGGCCTCTGCCTCTGAAGTGCTATGGTTAAAGACATTTCCTACCAGCCTCTAAGATTTTCTTGTTTTTGTAAATAAAATGGAGAAGTGGAACTGGGTATGGTGACAGGAAGTATCTACATCTGGAAGTAGGAGGGTCAAAAGTTCAAGGTCATCCTCAGCTACACAGGGAGTTGAAAGTAGCCTGGGCTAAGTGAGGCTCCATCAAAAAGAAAAGGAAAAGAAAGAAAAGTGGGGGTTATGGCCCTGTTTTCGAGAAAAATTTTCACTCCCGTGAAACCATTTACATGACATGTGCTTCCTCCTAACTCTATAATTAATTTGGATGAATTTCTAGAAGAAATTTTAGGATTATATGATATATCCATTTCTTTGTTTGGTTTGGTTTTTTCGAGACAGGGTTTCTCTGTATAGCCCTGGCTGTCCTGGAACTCACTCTGTAGACCAGGCTGGCCTCGAACTCAGAAATCCACCTGCCTCTGCCTCCCAGCACAGGCATGCGCCACCACTGCCCGGCGATATATCCATTTCTTTATGAAAAGTTTTTAATATTAACTTCCCCTTTTTTGTTGTTATTTTGTTTTCTTGAGACAGGGCTTCTCCACATAGCCCTGGCTGGTCTGGAACTCACTTTGTAGACCAGTCTAGCTTTGACCTCACAGAGATCCCTCTGCCTACTAAATGCTGAGATTTAAAGGTATGTGCCACGGGGCCCAGATGTTAACTTCCTTTTTAAAGATACACATCAAGGTGGATGGAGAGATGATTGATCAGTGGTTAGGAGCACTGGCTGCTCTTCCCAGGTTTGATTCCCAGCGCCTACATCAAAGCTCATAACCATTTGTAACTCCATAGCTAGGAGACCTAACACCCTCTTCTGGCCTCTCAGAGCACTAGACGTGAACAGGGTACACAGACATGCATGTAGATAGAATGCTCATACATATTAAATAAAGAAAGGACTAAAAGGTTCGGATCTACTCACCATCTCGGGCAGACTGGAGCTTGGGGGAATGTGGTAGGAAGGAGTAAATATATAAACGTTCCCTTAGATATCCAATTGTCTCTTCATTTGCTTACATGTAATATATTTTTAAAAATAAGTTTTGAATAGCAAAACTCAGTTCAATACTAGTCATCTCAGGTATCTTCAATGTACTGTTGATAATTGCTCTAAATTCCAGTGGGTTAAAGCCATTACTGCTATAGTTAAAACCTATAAAGTGACTGGTGAGGATGCCACCAAGGCCCTGCCCCACCGGACTCCACTCTGTTCTGGTTGAACAGAAACAACTCCACACACAGGCAGGGTTGGTTTCCTCCTCCCATATTGTAGTTTCCAAAGATCAAACTGGTCCTCAAGCTTGGTAGCAAGCACCCTTATCCACTGAGAGTAATGGCTGACATTGTGTTTTAAGTTTAAATACTGTGCTTAGGAGATCTATAAAACAGAAGTGAACCTGTAAGCATCACTTGCCCAAGGATAGTTACTCTCCTGAAATGCTGGGGGTTGTGGTTCTCATCTAACAGCAAGCCACTTGTTTTGGCTTCTGTGAACAAGCTTGATTACCTCAAATGCTCAGGATGTGCTTGATCACACATAGATGGGAGATACATGGAGCAGGGAGTAAATCAGGATATATACTTGTCCCAATTGAATGAAGACAAGAAGAATGTAGCCTGGGGCTGGTGAGATGGCTCGGTGGTTAAGAGCACGACGGCTCTTCTGAAGGTCCTGAGTTCAAATCCCAGCAACCACATGGTGGCTCACAACCATCCGTAATGAGATCTGACGCCCTCTTCTGGTGTGTCTAAAGACAGCTACAGTATACTTACATTACACTATTATAATAAATTATATTATTATATTATGCTATATATAATACTATAACTATAATAACTATTATAATAAATTATAGTATTATAATAAATAAATACAAAGAAGAAGAAGGAGGAGGAGGAAGAGGAGGAGGAGGAGGAGGAGGAGGAGGAGGAGGAGGAGGAGGAGGGAAGAATGAAGATGGGTAGGTTTTACCTCTAGAAGCCTTTAATGAATGTACTTCAGCACCATACTCAGGAAATCCCAGGTAGAGACCTGGCCAGTTTCCATTGTCCTGGCCAGTATTTAATAAATGCTTACTTCAAATTTAGCTCAAATATTGTGGTAGTTGTCTCATTCTCACCCAGGAGGGTTAACATGAGCCGTCTCCCCTCCCCACCCTCACAGGCAGAGAAAGCGAAGTGGACCCCTCGGCAGTTGTGCATGTATACAACATACTGTAAGTCCTTCATTCAAGAGTAACCTTCAGGCCCTCTCTTGGCCCCATGAGAAGGGAAAATAGACTTCTTCATGCAGATTTCAGATTACACTTTATGGCAGTTATAACCAAAACGGCCCAATCTTTACCTTATTTCCTGAATTACCATCCTGTCCTGAAGCTATCACCATGGACATGAGTTCTTGCCTTGCCCTGGACTGTACCTGTCGAGCTGCTATAAGATACCCAGAGCATTCCCCAGTATTCTAATGATGGTGGACCAAACAGCATCCGCCTCCTCGCAAAGCGCTCTCAGGCCAATTTTGAGGCTCAGCCCCAGCCAGCCCCAGAGGCCTCCTTAAATACCACAAAAGGGAGTCTCATGCCAAGAACCACAGTCTCTGGTTTTCTTCCACGGCATTTTCACACAGCTCTGTCATGCCTTTCAGTGTGTACTGCCCCGTCCCCCCACTGAGCTCCTCTCACCTCTGACCGGCCCCTCCCTCCCCCATATGACCTGCCCTCATGTCTCATGAATCCCATCGCTCTCCCTTTTATCTCTAATTCCGACCCCTGAGAGGTAGAGACTGGAGGACGACAAGTTCAAGGTCACCTTCAGGTCCAGAACAAGCTCAAGTTCAAGGCCAGCCTGAGCTTCTTAGGACCCTCTCAAAAAAAACAACAGACAGACAGATGGACGGACACACACACACACACACACACACACACACACTCAGTAACAAACTAGTCATTTGTTACTTCTAGTCAGATTCCAAAAGAGTCGCAAGAGACTTACCATCTTTTCAAATTTCATTTCATCCCATGTCTGTAGTCTTAAAATTGATTCATTCATTATTTTTTCCTTGACCATGTTCGCCTTTTCTTTTTCAATCACATCAGCGCTGCTGGTCAGGAGGAAGCACTTGCTATCTCGTGCTCTTCCTCTGCCTGCCAGAAAACGTTTTATTTGTGTGTTAATGTAAAACTCTGGTATTGTGTGGAAAGAGATGTGAGAAGTATTTCTCAAATTCAACTTTGATTCACTGCATCCTACTTTCTACGGAAGCTGAGCTGAAGAGTAGACTCAAATGCAGGTTCCAGCCTTCGTGTTCAGCAGACAGGTAAACCATCTCTGGTGGTTTTCATGGCGTCTCCAATGACACAGTCTAATTGCACAGCCATATTCCCAGCAACACTGATTTACAGATAATCTGGCACGGGACCTCAGCAGTGGCACCGTGCATGCCCACCTGACCCTTCTGCAATGCGGAGAGAGGTTCATAACCCCCAGAATGCAATTGTCAGTGCTACTGCAGGGACAGATATAAAGGGCCATGGGCATCTGAAGGAGCATTTCTTCTAGCTGGAAGAATTGGGTTACGTGTGGCAGAGACAGAGAAGGGCCTAACATACAGAGCGGCAGAATGTGGGAAACTGGACGGGCAGTGAGCGGAATCTGGCTGGCTGAACCACACAGCAAGTGGAGGGGGAGGAGGAAAAATGGATGTGACTGATGAGTCACAGGCACAGAGACATTATTCAGGAAAGGGAGTGTGGGGGATGTTCTTGGGGAAACAAGAAAGGGGAAGGAAGGCAGACTCTGGTCCAGGTGAGACCAGACTCTGTGTCGAGGATGGGCCTGGTGCTGTTCTTGTGAACCAATCCCATAATGAATAAAGGAGCCAATCACTGGGCAAGTAGGTGGGACTTCTGGGTTGGACAGAAGGAGAGAGGAATCAGGAGAGAGTTCTCTTTGGAACCAGGACAGCAGAGGGATAAGATGTAGATGCTAGAGTTTCCTAATATTATGGCAGATCCACAATGATCTGACACCAGAGGGATTAGATTGTTTAATAAGGCTCACAGGATTAGGTTTTAGTTGTTGCGCCCAGAGATTGAGTTACCACTGTTTCTGAACTAAGTTTGTTTTGTGTTTCCCTCACGCAGCAGCTCGTCTGGGTTCAAGAGAGAAAGGTACGGCAGTGAAGCGTGGGTTTGCCTGAGGTGCTCCACAGAGGCCGTGGGGGATTTGAAGCATGGGGTTGGCGTGGTAGCAACTCACCAGTGGGAACTGGCAAGCTGGGTGGAGAGACTGTGGAGTTCAGAGTCAGACTCTCCATGAGATAAAAACAGGTCGGCCATTGCCCGCCAGTGCATGGCCAGCCAGGCCACGGGGCACAGGTGTGGGAATGAGAGTTGGGGGAATATTTTAATATTTCCCCCTACAACTCTGGAGCACAGAGAGCTACTCACCACAACCATCAAAGGTCTGCTTGCCACATGGCAAGGCCTCAGGCCTAGTGGGTATGATACTTTCATGACTATGCCATCCAGTGCTGGGCAAGGAAAGCAGTACCATCGTGGAGAGTCGCAACGGAGTATGATGGGTAAAACCGAATCCTGACCAAGGCAATCAGCTTTTAGAGTACCAGAGTCGACTGTGCCATCCATCACACAATACAGCTCAGGAAAGGAGAAATGGCAAAGGGCAGACACACCCACCGGCCAGTCGAAATGGGAAGCCAGCCGCTCTCACCTCTGGTTTGGATCATCTTGATGACGTTGCCCACGTACTCATACAGGATGACGAGATTGCACTCGGCAATGTCAATGCCTTCATCGGCAACGGAGGTGGCAATCAGAATATTGTTCTCTCTGCTGGCTCTAAATGCCTCTAGCACACACTTCTGTGCCGGGAGTGTCATTCCTGTGTTGGATAAAAAGGACACCGTACAACCCACTCATAAACCGGCCACTAATTATTTTCCATTTAAAACTGGAAAAGTGCCTTCTATCCCAGCACTTGGGAGGCAGAGGCAGGCGGATTTCTGAGTTCGAGGCCAGCCTGGTCTACAGAGTGAGTTCTAGGATAGCCAGGGCTACACAGAGAAACCTGTCTCGAAAAAACAAAACAAAAACAACAAACAAAAACAAAAAACTGGAAAAGTTATTCTCACAAAAAAAAAAAAGCTCATGTTTCCCCATTGTCATTAACCTATGAGCTGGGGACAACCACTATTTATCGTCCCATTTGACAGATGACAAAAGGAAGGCCTGAGCATTACAACATGCGTCACAAACTGGGAGTAAAAATGCTACAAATAAGGGAATCTGAAAATGGAGCAACCTGTGGCTTTTTATAAAAGTTCACCCCTTTTCTGAGGTTAGCTATAAAACAAGAAGAAATCATCCAGAAGACAATAAGAGCAGAATCACCTTAACCCACTTACTCATTCACCCGACACTCAGTCAGCGGTTATGGATTATGACTGGGCAGATAAGAATATGACGCTTAAAGATGACATTTTTATCTGTAAGTAATATGAGCAGGTCAATGCCCCAGTGGAGGGGAATGCCAGGACAGGGAAGCGGGAACGGGTGGGTTGGTGAGCAGGGGGAGGGGGGATGGGATAGGGGGATTTTGGAGGGAAACCAAGGAAAGGGGATAAGTGATGAGCAGGAAGCTATGGTGGAGGAAGTGGGGTGGGATCTGTAAGATGGGAACTGAGAGGGGGAGGGGCGCCTCGGGTGACAGATGACAGAGATGGCTGCTCCACAGAGGCAGGAGCTGAGGAAGGTGTCAATGCGTGATGGAAAGACGGATGCATGCACGGATGGGCGGGTGGGTGGGTGGACGCACACGTGATTGGATCCATGGGTCCAGGCATGCATGGCTGAGCAGACAAAATATTATCCAAGGCTCTATTTGTGTGCCAGTAACAAAGTGTGAAATCAAGTTGGATTCATGTTGGAGAGACAGCAAAGAACTCTGAAATCCAGCCACATCGGGGTAGTGTTAGACTCGAAGCCTCATGTTCAACACTCGAGTCCATTCTATATTTATGAGATTGGGAAATTCCACACTGGAAAAGTCCAAGAGCAGTGCCTGAGGGCAGAGAGAGCGGGGGTGGAGACTCGTTTCGTCTAAACAACACTGGCAGGAAGCACAGAGAGGACAGGTCATGCACCCCTGAGATCTGACAGGGACAAAGCTGTGATGAGAACAAGCCACATGGGGTTCTTTGGGGAAAGGATAACCTTCCTCCCTAGACCACACTAGCTAGAGTCCAGGATTGCCTGGACTGTTTTTTTAAAAACTATAAACTAGGCAGTAGGTGGGGAAAAAAATCTACCGTGTAAAGAATGACAGTGTAATAATAGACCCAGAATATTTTTATTTCCAGAATTTGGAGAGAGAATCAGCTTAAGAAGTGCTGAGAAAGCAACTCTGTCTTTGTGTGCACAACACAAGAAAAGGCAACTTCCCGCATAGAACTAGACTAGGGCAGCTTTGGCACCTGGGAACTGTGCAGGCCTTCGGAGGCAGGGCCTGGGCCAGGCGGGCTCCAGCTGCAGCGGCTCACACGGGTGCTGCCGTGAAGGGAGTCTGCAGACACCGTTAGGATCCCTAATCAGTTGGTGTCGAGCTAAATGAGAAGTTCATCTGAGTGGGCCTGACCTATTCTCATGACCATTTTGAAAGAGGGTTTAGGCCTTCCCTGAGCTCAGAGAAGTAAACAGTGCGTGGGTAGCGGGGATCCAAACTGTGCTTGGTCTCGTCCTCCTGACTAATGCCCTACAGGTTTCAGACTTGCGCTGCCAGCCTGATTGTGTGTTCATATTCACGAAATCTCTGTACTGTACACAGATATAAATACACTGCTGAGCATGATGTCATGCAGGCCTTTAATCTCAACACTCAGGAGACAGAGACAGGTGGAGCTCTGTGAGTTGGAAGCCAGCCTGGTCTACAGAGTGAGTTCCAGGAGAGCCAGGGTTACACAGAGCAACCCTATGTCTAAATACATAAATAAACAAACAAATAAGTATACATACTTACATATATACCACATACATATATGTATAACCTAGTAGCTTTATTTCTCTGGTTGAGCTCTGACTGATATAAACACTAAAACAATGTTTATATACTTAGTATTCTAAATCTGATTCACTAGACAGAAATACCTGTCGCCTGGTTTGTTTTGCCGCGTCCAGTCAATATGCCAGGCTTTAGAAAGCTCAGTGCAGGATTTTCTTCAATCCATTTCTTCAGAGCCTAAAAGTGAAAAGCAACGGCCAGTTAGACACTACTTTAAACCTCGAGTCAATTTGATATAGAGAATACAACTGAAGATACAAATAGACTTCAGACTGGCAAACCCTAAGTTCCAAACAACGACCAATTCTAGTGATGTAGAACTCTGGCTCATTATGGCTTAACGTAGGAGATATTTTTACGTGATTAAAAAGACAAGCTTCAGACATGGAATAAGTGAAATTTAGCAAGGCTTTAAGGAGAAAGATCAACACATGTAAATTGCACAGTACATACCAGCAGACAGCTGTGATTTGAAGATCTGTGTGCTGTGTAGACGTGTGCATGGCTGACCGTGTTGGTGGGGAGTAAGCATGTGTGTGTGTACGTGCATGTGGAGGCCTGAGGCCAACCTCAGGTATCGTTCCTTAGGAGCCACCCACCTTAGTTCTGTCTAAGACTCAGTAACTCCCTGGGACTTGGGCACTGCCAGTTAGGCTAGCTGGCCGGTAAGCCCAAGCGCTGTGCTTATCTCTGCCCCGGGGCTGGGGTTACAAGTGTGCTCAATAGTACTTGACTTTTTTGCTGGGCTGCTGGAAGCCAGGTCCTGATGCCCGTACTTTAGACACTTCACTAACTGAGATGTCTTCCTTAGCCCACAATGAGAAGAAATATTTGAAAGTACAATTTCAGATTGACACCAGTAAAATTAATACCTAGGTATGAATCTAGCAAAATGTATGCAGGACCTCTATACTAAAAATGGCAAAACACAGCCGGGCGTGGTGGCGCACGCCTGTAATCCCAGCACTTGGGAGGCAGAGGCAGGTGGATTTCTGAGTTCGAGGCCAGCCTGGTCTACAGAGTGAGTTCCAGGACAGCCAGAACTACAGAGAAACCCTGTCTCAAAAAAAAAAAAATGGCAAAACACTAATAAAACACAGCAGAGGGGGCAGGAGAGATGGCTCAGTAGTTAAGAGGACTGGATGTTCTTCCAGAGGACCTGAGTTCAAGTCCCAGCACCTACATGGCAACTTACAACCATCTGTTAACTCCAGTTCCAGGGAATGTTATGCTGCCTTCCTGGACTCTGTGGGCACCGCATGCACATGGTAAATAGCCACATACATTAAAAAAAAAAAAAAAGACAGCAAAGATCACATGACCAGAGATCTTTAATGACTTCCATTATTCTAAAAATATTCTTTAGCTTATCTCTGAAGTATGGGAGATGTGGTGGGACATCAATTCCAAGACGGAGTGTATAAAATGACAGTGTCTGTCTGCTAGGCCCTCTTCCTCTCACTGTACACAGGGCAGCCGCCATGTTGGAGGCACATCTTTACAAGCCTGCCAACAAACCCAGGAAAGGAGCCGAGAGGCCAGTCTTGAGTGTTGAGCTGACTGTGGCCTCATGAGACCTTGAGGCATAAGCACCCGGTCCTTTCCAGATCCTGATCCACAGATTTCATAAAATAATAAAGCTTGAAATGTTCTGGCTCTGACTTTGTAGGTGATTTACTACTCAGAAGAAATAATACAGACACTCAACATTAACGGAGAGATTCGCTATGGCTCCAGGCTCCGGCCTCAGTACTGTTAAGATGCCTTTCTCCCCATAGCCACGAATTCAGTGCAACCTCAAGAAAGATCCCAGGACATATTTCTTATAGATGTGGACAGTATGATTCCAAAATGTACACAAGACAATGGGACAAGGCTTTAAAAGCTTAGAAAAGAGTATTTTACATTGTCCCATTTCAAGTTTATCAGAAAGCCAGCTGGGCGGTGGTGGTGCATGCCTTTAATCCCAGCACTTGGGAGGCAGAGGCAGGCAGATTTCTGAGTTCGAGGCCAGCCTGGTCTACAGAGTAAGCTCCAGGACAGCCAGGGCTACACAGAGAAACCCTGTCTTGAACAAAACCAAAAAAAAAAAAAAGAACTCCACCTGCCCCTACTTCCTGAATGCTGAGATTAAGAATTAGCAATGACGATTAGTGTAAGAATAAATAATCAGAACAGGCCCACACACGCACGGATACTTGATTACAGAGCAGTGAAGAGTGGGCAACCTTTTCAATATGAAGAGTGGGCAACCTTTTCAATATGAAGAGTGGGCAACCTTTTCAATAAAGTGGGGCTAGTCTGTAAACACACACACACATACTAACACATACACACATATATACTAACACACACACATATACTAACACACACATACACACACATATACTAACACACACACACATACACATACACACACACACACACACACACACACACACACACACACAGAGCTTACATCCACAAGTGCTCTGGTCTTCACAAAGAGAATGGTCTTGGTCTCTGGCTTTAAGTGGTACTCTTCTTGTAAGATCAAGTAGAGGTCTCTTAGTTTAGGATTCTCATTGCTGGGATCCCTGGAAACCTTTTCTAGTTCTTCCAGTTTTTCTGCAGATAGAGCATTTTGCAAAAAGGCTTACATAGGTTAAAGCTTTAGAACAAACTGGCCTTCTATTTCAATTAACCTCCAGAAATCTGAGAAGTAGACACTAATTTCAACAGGAATTCCCTTTTAGAAAAGCAGCTTAGCAATATAAAGCTCACATATTCTTTGACACAGTAATCCACAGCTAGGAATCTGATTCATAGTTCTATTTAGAAAACTCTGGAGAAGATTCCGAGGACAGTCAGGGTTGAGACTATGAACTAAATACAAAATAACAACCCAAACACTGATTACTGAAAAACAGCCCAACAGATCCCAGGCTACCCAACTGAGATAACTACACTGTTGCTATTAAAATTAAATTGGCATCTTGTGTATTGATATGGAAACATCAAAAAGATAAATCTTTTTGATTTGTGGTACTTTTTTATTTTGTTTTGCTTTTTTTGGGACAGGGTTTCTTTGTGTAGCCCTGGCTGTCCTAGAACTTGCTCTGTAGGCCAGACTGGCCTTGAACCCAGAGACCCACCTGCCTCTGCCGCCTGATTGCTGCCATTAAAGACATGCACCATCACCACCACCACCCAGCTTTCAAAAAGGTATTTTAAGTTAAAAATTGAAGCATAGGCTATCTTATCTTTTTTAAAAAATGTCTAAATGTGCACAGGAACAGACACACACACACACACACAATGGTGGTGTACTAGAACCACTAGATCAAACCAGATTATGATGGTCAGTTATTAAGTTCTTCAGACTTGTGGACCTGATTTTAAATATAACTATTATTAAAAATTCAACCCTTTATGCTTGCAGCTCAATGACTTATACTAAAAACAAAGTATATAAAAAGTATATAAAAACAATATAACAGTCGCAGGATTGTCCCTGTCCAATTACATTAGTGCAGAGGAGGCCTGTGATTGGACAGGGAAAAGGGAGGCGGAGCTAAGAGTTGCATGGACAGAGAGCATCTCAGGGGAGGGGGAGAAGGGAAGATGGCGGTGCACGTGAATCAGCGTGGCTGTGACCAGCCACAGGTTGTTATGATAATTTGTCTTATGTAGGTGGGCAGCTTTTATCATTATCAATTGGTTATGAAAGTATGGTATTGGCATCTTGTGTATTGAGAATTTATTGATACATAAGTCTGATTGCGTAACGATAAGCACCGAGTCTTGTTTTTACCGGGTTCCTGGATATTGTGTTATCAAACCGCGAGGATGGCGGATCCTTTTGGCTACTAGACTGTGGGACAGAGCCAATGGCGGAGAGGGAACTAGCGGCTCCAGAGACAAGCAAGGAGAGCTGGGAACCGGGAGTGGGGGCAAGCAGGAGAAAGTAGCTCGGCGAGAATACGCCGGTGCTGGCACTGGCCCGGGGACAGGCTGGCTCACTTTTTAAATATTTCCTGAAACCTATAACAAATAGCCACGCTTATTAATTTCCTAACTCATTTTGTTATAGTTTACTATTATTTATGCTCTTGAGTGCGCACTCACCTATAGTGTATGCACGGGTAGAGATGTCAGTGTGTGTTTCTGCTCAACTTTACACAAGCTGAGCGAGGAGGCGATGGTTGGAACCTGCTGACCCTAGAAGTACCCACACCGTGGAGATGCAGAGAGCACCTGCTTCGCCCTTTATAGTCAGGCTAGACTTCGTAAAGTGCCCAGTACATAATGCGGATTAAATCTAGCTATTACTTATGCAACATGTAAAAATGCAGAAATGCCCCTGCCATGTTTGAAAACCTATTATCTGGCTCAGAAACAAAGTTGCTCACACCACTGAGAAACCAGCGAGGTTCCGACATGCCTCTGCTAGTTTGCTTTGTTCTTGCTCCTGGCGTTAACAGAAGATAGAACTGACTTTCATTTCAGAACTCCCATAGTGGGTAATCGCCGTCTCTGGTTGGCTCTGTACACGAGGGTACTGGAAAGACCACCAAAAGCATTCTGTGGAACACAAGCAGCTAAAAGTAATTTGAGGTGAAGAATCCTGTGTTTATTATTTGCGTGGTGTGCACTATGCCATCTCCTGTAGCAGTAAAATTTATAATAAACATATGCACATATATGTGTATACATTTCCCCCCAGAAAACTAATGGTATATTTATGAACACAGCATGTCACACATATGTACAGTAAATAATTTAGTATAAACAAAAAAGTTATTAATAGTGATTGCTTCTACGAAAAGTAATTTGAAAGGAGAAAAAATATTTTCCATCTGCTGCCTTTCCACGTTTGGAGAATAATATAAAGGTAGTAAGGCATTTTCCCCATTATTAGAAGTATACATAAACGGGGCATTGGTGCCGCATGCCTTTGATCCCAGCACTCTGGAGGCAGAGGCAGGAGGATCTATGTGAGTTTGAGGCCAGCCTGATCTACAGGGTGAGTTTCAGCACAGCCAGGGCTCCACAGAGAGACCATGTCTGGAAAAAGCAGAGAAAGAAAGAAAGGAGAGAGAGAGAGAGAGAGAGAGAGAGAGAGGACTTCTGATGAGGTTCTCATCAGAACTCGTGCTGGTGTTATTAAACCTTCTAAATTACTGAGTTAACCAGAATGACACCGCCTATTTCCTGTGGGAAGCCCCTTTCCCAGATCCCACTGTTCCCCCTTTTCCCAAGTGAGAAGTGGGACAAGTGACGGATCTGTCCCAGGCATTAGACTTCTCCGAAGCCAGACCCTCCTGTTTCACTTAGTTCGCTTCAAAGCTTCAGCATCGTTTCGTTTTCAGTGCTGGGGATTTCGGCCAAGCTAAGGTCATGCTCTGTCACAGCCCCTATAAATCTCACCTTAGACCCAACGCAATGGCCTGAGCATCGGCAAATAAACGCGTGCTAACTACCATGTGCACACTGCTGCGCAAGCGTGCTAACTACCATGTGCACACTGCCGCGCAAGCCACCAGACCCCGGCGACCTCCGACCTCAGAAATCACCCTCACCTTCAAACCTCCGCGTAAGGTCCTGCTCGGTCTCGTCGAACGCCGCCTCACGCACCTCGCTGAAGAAGGCTTTGAGGTAATTCAGGGCGTCTTTCATCTGTGCATCCTCGCTGATGATGAGGGCGTCGTTGTATTTCTGTTCGGAATGGAACGTGATTCTCAGTACGTTCCCGGGGTCGCATATGTTCACACAAAACTGCTTTGCAGAAAATCTCATTTACAGCTTACATTAGAAGCTGTACAGCTTCTAGAAATGTACAGCTGTACATTTCTTAGTACAGCTGAGGTTTTAGAGGTGAATGGCCCTTAGTGGGTCTATAATAAAAAACCTCTGAACCAAAAGCCGGTTTCTATTTTTGGCTCAGCTAGAAATTTAAAAGTAGATTCACTCTGGAATACAAATCTCCACCTTGGGAGAGGAGAAAAAGCCTATCATGAGAAACCATAACAAAAGCAAGTCCGCTTTGACATTCCCCTTAAATTCCAAGTCAGACTTAACATGTGCCTGGGCCTTTCATGACGACGGCCCTTCCCACCTGTGCTGAGGTCCATCAGCCTAAGATCCCACAAACCCATGGTGTGGAGTCCGTCTTTAAATATTTCCCACAGACTAGCAAACAGAGCTGAGGGCTCCATCCCTCTGTGTGTGTTAACCAGAACCCCTGGGGGTTTAACATGTGACTTTGTAACAAAGCTACGACCACACCAGCTTCAGGATGTGACCATAGGAGCCACTTCTTGAGCTGGTGGTCACCAATCCCAAGCTGGAGGGAGGCGTGGCGTCCACTCTGAGCCTTTGATCCAGTCTTGGAGAGTTGCTGATAAGTTTCAGAAAACAAAAGAACCATCGGGGAAGGTTCCTTGTTAAGCTCTTGGATTTGATGAGAAGCTAATGTCGCCTCAGCTGCCAGAGCACAGATCCCGGGAGACACAGTGACGGAAACAAGCCCCGGAGAGCAGCACTGTACCCGCAAGTGTGAGGTGTACAGGAAGAGCGCTCTGCAGATCCTGCTCTCTTCCTCCTTGTCCGGCATCTGAAACACTGAGCACGCTTTGTGGACGGCGACAATCCACTGTTCATATTTCTGGGTGCCAAATTCTCTATTCTGAATTTGAAATAACTTTCCTAGAGGGTAAGAACAGAAACACATAAAAGATTTGCAAGTACTGGTCCTCTGGTTTTCTTTCTTATTCATTATAAGGAAGATGCTTATCCTGAAGTAGACCGAGCCTTTGGCTATGTGGGGGGTGGGGTGCACGGTGTAAAATAACTATTTACTAAATGACCCAAAATCAAAATTCATAAATGCACTGAATTTTTCTAATTTCATGAGGTCAATATTTCACTTTTAAAAGAGGAAACGGGCCGGGCGTGGTGGCGCACGCCTGTAATCCCCGCACTTGGGAGGCAGAGGCAGGCGGATTTCTGAGTTCGAGGCCAGCCTGGTCTACAGAGTGAGTTCCAGGACAGCCAGGACTACACAGAGAAACCCTGTCTCGAAAAACCAAAAAAAAAAAAAAAAAAAAAAAAGAGGAAACGGATTCAGAAGGACTGAGTAAGGAGAGGGACTGGTGTGGCTCACGTAGTTAGGCTCTTGTAGAGGACGCGGGTTCAGTTCCCTGCACTCATTGGGTGGCTTCCCACCACCTGTAAATCCAGTTCCAGGGCATTCAGCGCCCTCTTCTGGCCTCTGGAGGCAACAGCACTCACCCCACACATGCACACACACATAACTTCTTCAAGTAAATAAATCTTCTATAAAAGGAACACTAAGTAATTTACCCAATGTCATAAAGCTCATATTGTGTGGGTGAGGCAAGAATTCAAACCTAGCTCTGTGGAGTCTAAGCTCTGCAGGCTAAGGGTCTGACAGCCAAAGTAGTTCAGAAATAACATAGTAGAGAATGAAGACGAGGAGGAGGAGAAAGAGGAGGAGGAAGAAGAAGAAGAAAACACATTTTGCCTTTCAAAATGAAGATACCATTAGAATAACAAATCTCAAAAGCTTCAGCAGAGACAGTTAAATAAAATTGGGAGCACCAGGACCCTTCCCAGCATGCTCTACTTTGCTAGGAGGCCCAAACACCTGATCTCAGAACAGCACTTGCAGCACCAACCACAAGGCGGAGCTCGTTTATCCCGGAAGCATCTGTGTGCGCACATGCGCGAGGAAGTTAAGCCTCAGCTGCTTGGTTGAGCTGTGGGATCCACAGCGACTCAGACTCAGGGCATGTTGGTGTGGGGACAGGTAAAAAGGTGAAGTGGAAACAGCCCCAGAGGCTTGATCTAGTGTTTCGTGTCCTGGGCTTCTTGAGACAAGCACAGTGCAGTGAAATTCAAAGAAAAGAAATGCAGCCAGGCGTGGTGGCGCACACCTGTAATCCCAGCACTTGGGAGGCAGAGGCAGGCGGATTTCTGAGTTCGAGGCCAGCCTGGTCTACAGAGTGAGTTCCAGGACAGCAAGGGCTACACAGAGAAACCCTGTCTCAAAAAAAAAAAAAGAAAGAAAGAAAGAAAGAAAAGAAAAAGAAAAAGAAAAGAAATGCATGTATGCGTTAAAGGGCTCCCCTCGCCTGCTCATTTTCAATAACATAACACAGGTCAGGTACCAACAGTGGCAAGCTCGCCCCGGCTCC
Organism: Apodemus agrarius; assembly: GCA_964023405.1. Classification (NCBI taxonomy): domain Eukaryota; kingdom Metazoa; phylum Chordata; class Mammalia; order Rodentia; family Muridae; genus Apodemus; species Apodemus agrarius. Next base: position 112,372,580 of record OZ030009.1, on the reverse strand, counting down.
GGCCCACGGACAGGAGCTCAGTGTGTAGCCAAGGCTGGCCTCAAGACTTAGGCTCCCAGCTTAGAGAGTACAGAAGGTACCACCACACCCAGGTCTCAATGAGAAACTTCCAAGTTCCAGAAGAAATGAGGTGGATATTGACAGTACTCAATGTGAGGAGGTGGGAAAATACTCTAAAGTGTGGATGCCTTAGAAGGCAGAGGCGGGCAGATCTCCGTGAGTTCAAGGCCAGTCTGGTCTGCAAAGAGTTCCAGGACAGCCAGGGCTACACGGAGAGACTGTCTCTAATACAAACAAATAAACAAACAGACAGACAGACAAAACCTAACAAAACAACAACAAAAAAGTAAGTCATATAATTCTATGCCCGTAGCCGGGCGTGGTGGCGCACGCCTATAATCCCAGCACTTGGGAGGCAGAGGCAGGTGGATTTCTGAGTTCGAGGCCAGCCTGGTCTACAGAGTGAGTTCCAGGACAGTCAGGACTACACAGAGAAACCCTGTCTCGAAAAAAACAAACAAACAAAAAATTTATAATTCTATGCCTGTCTGTGTGGTGGGGTTAGGAGGTGGTGACACTTCCAAGACTGGGGACAGTGAGAGGGTGCTATGCCACTGGGGGCACTGGTCTCAGAAGGGATTAGTGGCGTTCTCCTGGCAGCCCACCGACGATGCACATCTTGGGAGGAGGAGGCACAGAGTTCCCAGTTTAAGGCCAGCCTGCACTGAATACAGAGATTCTGTCTCTCGAGAAAAAAGAAAAAGGAAGAAAGGAAATTTAGAAGATGATTTCAAGACAGTATTTTTCAGGTATGTATGTCCAGGTGGAATGTGTTTTGTATTTAAAAAGATAAAAAGGCAAGAGAGGATTAAAGAATTCTTCTGAGGCTCCTAAGTAACCTGGGATTAAGAAAGTACATCTGAGCCAGGTATGGTGTTGCATGCCAGTGACCCCAGAACTCAGGAGCTGAGGCAAGGGGATCCCTGCAAGTTCAAAGCCAGTTCCGTCTACATAGCAAGTCTCAGGCCAACCAGGGACAAGGGAAGAGACTTTTAAAAAAACAAAAAACAACTTGGGAGGCAGAGGCAGGCGGATTTCTGAGTTCGAGGCCAGCCTGGTCTACAGAGTGAGTTCCAGGACAGCCAGGGCTACACAGAGAAACCCTGTCTCGAAAAACCAAAAAACAAAAAAACAAAACAAAACAAAACAAAAAACAAAAAACAAAAAACAACTAGGGAAATAGAGGCCGCTCAGTGGCTAAGAGCACCAGCTACCCTTACAGAGGACATGGGTTCAATTCCCAGCAGATGTGATAGCTCCAAACTGTCTGTAACTCTAGTTCCAGGGTATCCGACACCCTTTCACACATGTGGTACAGCTACATACATGCAGACGAAACACCTATACATATCAAATAAAAATAAATCTTGTTTTTGTTTTTTGTTTTTTGTTTTTTGTTTTTTGTTTTTTGTTTTTTGTTTTTTGTTTTTTGTTTTTTGTTTTTTGTTTTTTGTTTTTTGTTTTTTGTTTTTTGTTTTTTGTTTTTTTCGAGACAGGGTTTCTCTATGTAGTCCTGGCTGTCCTGGAACTCACTCTGTAGACCAAGCTGGCCTCGAACTCAGAAATCCATCCGCCTGCCTCTGCCTCCCAAGTGCTGGGATTACAGGCATGCGCCACCACGCCCGGCTAAAATAAATCTTCTTAAAAAGGACTTGGAAGGAAAAAAAAAAAAAAGGCCGGGCAGTGGTGACACACGCCTTTAATCCCAGCACTTGGGAGGCAGAGGCAGGTGGATTTTTGAGTTTGAGGTCAGCCTGGTCTACAGAGTGAGTTCCAGGACAGCCAGGGCTACACAGAGAAACCCTGTCTCAAAAAACTAATAATAATAATAATAATAATAATAATAATAAAAGAAAAGAAAAGGAAAGGAAAAAAAGGACAGATAAAAAGAATGAAGAGATAAAGAAGATACAGGGAGAGAAAAATATGTGTGAGTAAGTGAGATTAAGGCAGTTCACATCTGGAGATGACCTCATCGTTAAACTAAAGAATGAGCAATGCATGAGTAGCTCTAAATGGAATGCCCCCCAAAAATGAGACTGCTCTCTCCATGACTTAGCACAGACTCACCGAGTTCCTTAGAGACATTCTTTGCCAGCGTCTCTGTCTCCTTCATCAGCTGGGATACGATGCATTTAAATGTGTTCGAAGTCCGAGATTCCACTTTCCTGGAAACTAGGGTCAAAGGAGTCTAAGTACTCTGAAGGAAACCCTGGGTCAAAGGCAGCCATTTTCCCAAATCCTTCTCTATCCTCATTAAGTCCGGTAAAGCCAACGGCTCCAAGCTCACTGTGAGCGGCCCAAATCACAGCAGGTGGTCAAAAGCCTTGAAACTGCTTCTGAGTCTGATGTCTCTCCTGGTCCAGTCTAAGCCCGCTTCTCAGTCAGCCTTCCTGGTGCCTGGACAGGTCCGGCAGCCTTCTGATTTCTGCAAATACCATACTCCAGCCCCTTTCTTTGCCTGAGTTCCTATTCTCCTTCCACGCACCTCGGAACCCCCAAGAGCGCCCCCTGTTGATCTTATCTTCACATTTGTGTACTTTTTGGCAGGAAAAGAATTGAGTGTTTCAGTGACAGAGAGCTGACAAGAACTACCCTAGGCTGCACAGAAGGAAGGTTCTTAAATGAAACCAAGGTGCGCTCCTAAACCCGCCCACCAGAGTCCTGCGAAGCAGGTGCAGGCAAGGCATCGCTGGGCCAGGGGAGGAAACCGCACTCTCTCTGGGGAAGGAGGAAGGCGGCGCAGGCGCAGCAGTGGCTGTGCACAAAGCAGAGCTGGGACACACCCTCGGAATATCGTGGGAGGGTTTCCAGAGCCCGAGAAAGCAACACAAAATGGCTCCGAAGTAGATGACGCTCCAAGGGCTCAAACTGTAGCAAAATCCTTGAGTGTTGCTGGCGTGGGTGGGGAGGCACCTTCATCACACTCTCCACGGGGGAACGCACCAGGGCTGTGTCCCTCCATTCCCCCGTGCCCACCCTGCCGCTGATTCACAGAGCGACTTCTCAGGCAAAAGAGCCAGCCACGGGTAACTACCGAACCTCCGGGCTTACACGGGTAGTTAATAAGGAACAACCATCTACTAATGGAGCTCATTTTTCAAGCGTGTTCTGGTCTTTTGAGAAGAACTATCAGGACTCGGGTCATGCCAACTACAATGACCAGATACATATAAGAACAAGATGACCCCATAGCCTAGGGCAGGGAGCACGGAGGCCTGACTCGGCCACTAGCTATTCGAGCTTTCAAAGCGCTGGAATCTTCTCATTGCCTCTTTCACCCTGCTGCTGGTGCCTGTAGGTGGGTTTTAGAGACAGAGAGTTGGGATGTTTGTCCCTTTCAGGCTACCTTTGAGACTCACGCATTGCTAGGGAAAAGAAGTTGGCTAGGGAGAGAGATAGGAAATGACAATTTCTGAAGTCTGGAGTTAAAAATTCTTGTCACCAAACAAATATAGCATCAAACTTCATCCGCTGTCTCTGAAGTAGGGGGAACAGAAGGTTACAAAGTCCCAGGGGGTGTGCTGCTGAACCCCACTTACTTTTCTGGGGCTTATACACCACCTGCTCCAGTTCGTCCACATGGTCTCTGACTGTGGAGATGGCTGAGGCGTCGAGGGCGGCGGACAGTCTGCAGATATGCTGCATGGCTTCCTCCACGGTCTTGGCATCTCCAACGCCGACGGAGGCAGTCAGCCCAATGACCTGTAAGGAGCATCGCAACACGGGCTCTCTGACAGTCTCCAGGGCGTTTGTGAGCACAAAGGCCCCTGAAGCAAAGCTCTGAATAAGTCTCGTCGTCCGGACCCTGATAGCGGAAGAATGGAGAGGAAACCTTTCCAGCAGGGCTACCCCGTTCTTTATCCCCGAGTCTCTTACTAAGGGGGAAAACATCACAATGGGAACGAAAAGGAATGGCGAGTCCATTCCAGTCGCGTTCATATCACACGAATTTTGTGTGCCTGGATAAGCACCTTCAACAATCAAGCGAGGTTGGAGAATGGCCTTGTACAACAAGAGTTGTGTGGATTCAGAAAGATAAATGTCCTTCAGTAATAGCTGGCCAAAAAGATTGACTCACGAGTAAGAAATCTACTATCCACAATACTTGAGAATAACAAACTGTGGGTCCTATAACTAAATGTCCTTTAACCTGCACTTCCTAAGTAGGTAATTGTTGGAGCTAAAGAACTGCATATAACTCATGGTTTACAGCTTCTTGGGGCCCCTGACAGATACACTATTGTCATTCTTTATTGCATCTATCGGTTCTCATCCCCTGAATCAAATCTTCCCCATCCTCTGCAGCTCTTTCTCCCAATATTGTAACATTGACTTTCAGCAAAGCACCCACCTCTCCTGTGATCGACAGAAAGGAGAATTTATGCTCAAGATTCCCTTCCTTCCTGTCCCATGTAAGAATGACTCTCTGAAGGGACTCTTCTCATATGACATCAGAAAGGGGCTGCTCGGCCCCTGTGCTAAGCCATTGACTTTCCCACTGACGCTCTGCCCTCCTGCTGTCTCAGGGCCATCTGTCATAGCAAACGGCTTGACTGTTGTTCCCTGCCTCACACTGTACACTCAAGGGACACTGTAGAGTTTTAAGGTTCTGGGGTGTGTCAGGCCCTTCCATTCCTCTGAGCCCCTGCACACACAGCACCCTCTTACTGGAAACAACAAGCCACCTACCTGGCAAAGCCCTGTTAGCTCCCTTCATTTCCATGAGGTCTTGCCTTGCTCTCCCTTCTGCTCTGACCACGCCCTTTACCTGTCTCTGCAGGATCCCTCATGGTAAGCTGTGACTGTTATGCCCCTGGCTCCCTGTGCAAACTTAACTGGATGAGAGCCAGGACTGCATCTTCTACATTGGTGTCCCTGAGCCTAGAACAAGGCACAAAGTCCACAGAAGCCCGTGGTTTATACAGTTGGCCCTCCAAACCCAGAGGTTATATATCTGTGAATTCACACAACCATGGATCAAAGGTATTTTTTAGCTGGGCGGTGGTGGCGCACGCCTGTAATCCCAGCACTCTGGGAGGCAGAGGCAGGCGGATTTCTGAGTTCGAGGCCAGCCTGGTCTACAGAGTGAGTTCCAGGACAGCCAGAGCTACACAGAGAAACCCTGTCTCAAAAAAACCAAAATCCAAAAAACAAACAACCAAAAAAAAAAAAACAAAAAAACAAAAAGATATTTTTTAAAACCTCCTAAGTACTACACATGTATGAGCATCCACCTTTATTCCCTAAACAATGCAGTACAAGTATTTATATAAAAATGTCGTCATACTGTACAATACTAGTAATCTAGAGATGATTTAAAGTATGCAGGAGAAAGTGTGCAAGAGACTTAAGCAGCCTAGACTTTTTTTTCTGGGAAGGGCATCCACCCTAGACACCAAGGGACAACTGTTGGCCAAATGGACGAACCACATTGAACACTGAGTTTTAACTGATGGACTGCGAACCCAAGAAGGGCAAGCTCAAACGTGACCACAAAAGAGCAACTAAGCAGGACTCTGGAAGACTGTGGCTCTTCTCAGAAGTCACCCGACCAGGAATACCTGAGGCAGTGGGTCCGGCGACTCTCCGAGTTTGTGGTCTAGGTATCTGAACATGATCTGGTTGTACGGGTGGTTTTTGCTGGTGTTATGACACTCATCGAATATCATCAGAGTGAAGACAGACAGCGAGGGGATGGCTCCATTGTTGAGATTGTTCACAAGAATCTGGGGGGTCAGGATGATGATGTCATTGTTCTCAATGATGTGCTGCACCGAGACGTTATCAGACGTTGCCCCGGAAACGCTCGCAATGCTGTACCTGGGAAATGACAGAAATCCCTTACCACCAACCATGATGTGAACAAGGAGACAAAGTGGAAGTCCAGGCCAGAGCAGCAATTATGGAAGTCACCCCAAGCCCAAAAGTACAACTGGGAAGTTCCTAAACTTTCTCACAGACCTGACGCAAAGCCAGGGGTCAGGAAATGCGGGGGGTTATAACTGATCACTGTGTATTTATTCTTTCAAGTCATTAGGAGATAAATGATTTTGAAAAGAGTAATAGCCAAGCAAGTATAAAATCATTAAGGATGACCAGTGTATTAGCTAAATGTTAAGTTCGGCCACCAAGTCAATAACTGTCAGCGCCATCCACGAGGGCTTAGTAGTTCTAGTAAAGTTAAACAAAGAACGCTACTCCACAAAGGAACTGCCTCTGAAAGTTAAGTCTATGCTAATTTTCTTTTAATCATAGCTTTTAAAAACACGGAATGGCTAGGCATGCCAGTGCACACTGTAATCTCAGCACTTGGAAGGCAGAAGCAAGATTATCTCTTCTAGGCCCAACCTCAGCTACATAGTGAATTGGAGGACAGCTCAGGCTACGGGATACACTGTCACAGAAAACAAACAACAAAACTCCCCAAACCAGACAAAGAGGCTAGAATTACAAAACTAAAACCAAAGCAGTTGGACTGATTGTAACACATACCCAAGTCTTTCGAAATATCGCGAGAACACAGTTGCCTGCTGTTCATAGACAGGAATCTGGTTCGCGAAGAAAACCACTTTCCCTTTCTGTCCACACCGGAAGCTTTTAAGATGATGTTCACATATAAGAAGCGACACAAAGGTTTTTCCACAACCTTTTAGTAGGGAAGGAAAGAGAAACAGATGACCAGGGTTAGCTGGTTTTCCAGAATGGTACTTAGTTTTGGCTTCTCTATGACCATCGGGATACAAATAAACTAATCCCATCTCTGCACTAACAATAACAGTTTACACCATGGCTAAAAAATGCCAAGCTACTTCCTAAGTAACATGCACTCAAGTAGCAAGAAACAGAAGGAAACAAAAGAGGACAGCATTTCCCTCCTTACCGCTGTCCAGGTTCCTTAAGAAATACAGCAAGATGGCTGACAGGGCAGCTTTGCCACTGGCAGATACCACAGGGGAAAACTCCTCATTTTACAGCACCCAGAAGGAGAAGCAAAGCAAAGAGAGTTCTGTGAGATGCAGCAACTGACTCACCAGTAGGAGCACATATGATTGTATTTTTCCCGTTCTTGGCAGGCAGGGCAAGCTCCAGTTGGTAATTTCTTGGTTTCAATGGGCTGTGCAAACTATTAGAAGACGCTTCTGTAATATAAAGGGGACAAAGTTATCGAAGGGCTCATGTTCTAAGGAATCATGGCACATTCAGTGCCATTCAGCGGACATGAGTTCTGACTCTAGCAACAATGGCCAAAGTGTATTCTCTCTCTCTCTGTCTCTCTCTGTCTCTCTCTGTCTCTCTGTCTCTGTCTCTGTCTCTGTCTCTCTCTCTCTCTCTCTCTCTCTCTCTCCTCTCTCCCTCCCTCCCTTCCTTCCTTCCTTTCTTTAAGATTCATTATTTAATGTATATGGGTACATACATTGTAGCTGTCCTCTGACCCACCAGAAGAGGGCATTGGACCTCATTACAGATGTTTGTGAGCCACTAATCGGTTGCTAGGAATTGAACTCAGGACTTCTGAAAGAGCAGTCAGTATTCTTAAACGCTGAGCCATCTCTCCAGCCCTTTGAATTCTTTGTTAATCATGGAAACTTTATCAAGAAGAAGGAAAGCAAGAAAGGCCTAATTCAAAACAAAGCCACTTGGAACAAAGTAAGAACAGATCATCAAAAAACAGCCAGGCTAGGCCGGGCGGTGGTGGCACATGCCTGTAATCCCAGCACTTGGGAGGCAGAGGCAGGCGGATCTCTGAGTTCGAGGCCAGCCTGGTCTACAGAGTGAGTTCTGGAACAGCCAGGGCTACACAGAGAAACCCTGTCTTGAACTACACGCTTCCCCTGGGGGGGGAAAAAAAGCCAAGGAAAACCAGCTGTAGCACCAGATTCTCAGTTGCTTGGTGAGTAGGAGCCATGCCCTGTGCTTCTCAGAACCCCCAACGGTATTCTCTATTCTCCGTCAGCACTACCAGGTTCAGTGACCTGAGGCTTTATCCCAGTAACAGGTCAGCATACAAAATGCCAAGGGACAGAAAAGGCTGGAATCACCTAGTGCGTCTAGCCTTCCCACGGTGAAGACACTCTAGGTGAGGAAAATTGCCTGTGTTTAAAAGGCATGTATGAATCACCGTGTGTCTGAAACATTTAAATCAATCCATACTGTGTCTCTCTAGGATGACAGAAACCTGTGTCATTCAGCTGTGGATACCATTCGTAAATTATCTTTTTTATATGTATTATTCTAGAAAGAAAAATCACATCTTTTAACACTATTCATCATTAATCTTGGCTCCTTCCTGATGTTTTTTTCCTAATATTTTGTTATGGCATGTCTTACGACGTTCTGGCCTCTCTATGACGAAGATGTATTTCAAGGAGCATTAGGGCCCTCGTCCAAGCACAGGCAACTAAACAGCACATGTGCATGAGACGTTACCGTGAGCCCCACACAGGGGCCGCAAACAGTGGCCACACAGCCACCTCGGCCACTTGACTGGCAGCCCTGGGATCCTGGGAGGATACTGGACAAGTGGCTCATGAACAGAAGACGTTCTCTGAGAATCAAGAGAGAAAGGCTGCTTTGGGGTGTCACGGACACTGACGTTCTGGGAACAGCGTACAAATGAAGACAGACACACTCGGGGTGGAAGGGTATAGGAACAGCAGAGGCCGGGCAGAGCCCGCTCCAGGTAGGCATGGGGAGGGACTCTAGTAATGAAGTCCCTATTGCCCATAAATTCTCTCTTTTCTTAATCATCCTTATAAAAGGTTTTCCAAAGGGCTCCCAATGCTGGGGAAACACCATCACGGGCGAGAACAGGGGCTGCTCGGTACCTGAAGGAGGCCCGGGGTTCTGACTGAGATTCGGACACTCTGGGTCTTCCTGAATGAAAACCTGTATGCTGGACGCCTCCGACCCATCATCCTCCACAGGCTCACTCTCAACCCCTTTGAAACCTTTGTGATAAACAAGCAAAGAAACATAAACAACATCATAAATAACAGCTTAGACTCGTACTGCAATGTGATTACGGTTGTGGTTGAGGAAGCCCCGAAGAGCCCTAACACTAAACATCTAAATTTCCGTAGAGTTCTTACAGTCATGGCCTTGAACTTTCTTGACATTTTACTGACTTTTGAAATGGATTTGTTTGTTGTGTGTGTCACACAGGACACGGGGAGTGTGCGGAGGGCAGAGGACACTGTTTGGGGGATTGGCTCTCTATCGGGTAGGTCCTAGACGTTGAACTCGGGACTTCAGGCTCAGTGACAGGAACCTTATTCTCTGATCCATCTCACCAGCCCCACTTTCACGGCTCAAAACAACTGCAACTGCAAGAATCATTTTGAGTTTGAAACTCAATTTGGTGTTTGGATTCCAGTGTCCCCTGGAATTACGTGACTCCCAAGTGTGGAACAGGCCACTATTAGCAGTACACACCCGGGGCCCACTCCAGAGCTCATACCAACAACGCAAGAGTCATTCCTGAGCACACTGGAGAGACACGCATGATTTCATCTCTGACCAACGACATAGTTTCTGGAATAATTTATGTTCTCAGGAAATCTAGGTGAGAACCAAAACTAGAAACTCAGGTATTTATCAAGGTGTGGTTTAAAGCAAGAAGTAAGTTTCCGGAAGCCGAATGAGGGTGGCTTAATCCCCGAGAATCTTTGTTTGCTCCAGCCCTGTTCAAGTCCAGATGGCGTCTGGGTAAGAGAGCCACTCAGTGGCTATCGATCCCAACACTCGGCCTCTGCTCTGACAGGGAGATAAGTCTTGCAGTTTGAACCTTGGGGCTGGAATTCTCAAGCCATTTCCCCGATAACTTAAATTTGGGCTGGAAGCCTTTATTCTTCCTTCCCCAAATTCTTGGACCTGGGCAGGTAAATTCCAAGAGTCGTGGCTCCCTTCCTCCCAGAATTCAGCTTCCCACTGTGTGTGTCCTAGGGAAGTGAACAGCGGACTCTGATGGAAAATAAAGTCGGGAAGAAGTGTCGGGGGCCCAGCACGGTCCAGAGCTCTTTCTGGGAGCCGCCCACCTTTATCCACAATCCACAGTTGACTAAACCTGCTGTTGTCTTTCTCCAAAGCGAGTTGCAAGACCTTTGGCCAGTTCTCCTTATCGGATCTGGTAAGACATTCGACCATCTTCTCGGCACCCGCCATCCTCCCTTTGGTGGAACAGATCTGGGGGAGACACATGCGCCACACCGGTCAGTCAGCGCAGCCTTTCCTCTTACAAGCTTTCGCTGAAGAAACATCTACTCAAGCAGTATCCGACTGAAAGCACCGCGAGGCAGAGCCGAGTAGGCCTGATTTAGCGTCACTTCTCGCCCTACCCAGCACTAGCTCTTAAGATATTCTTCCCTTCACCTTTGTCCTTCAGAATGTGATTTCAATATGCCAAGGCAAGCGTCCTCATCTTCTGATCCTTATGCCCATTACCATCAGCAATCTTGGGGTAAAACATTAACCCCTCACCCTAAGGATGTACCAGCACACAGAGCCATTTGGAAATGTCTAACAACTCAGCAGCAGGGTTTTCTTTATTCAAAGCAGTTATTCTATGACTTTCATTTCTAATGATAACTAAAATGCATCGTGTGTATATTGCAATGCATCAAGCTGACATACACACTTTGTGGGTGATATCCCATTTAACCCTCAGAGCATGCTGATAAGGCACACTTTTCTTACTTCAGATGCTAAAACAAAACAAAACAAAACAAAACAAAACAAAACAAAACAAAACCCAGATGCTTCCAGAAGCTAAATGAACCACCCAGCACCACGTCACTAGCTAAGTGACGGAGAGACGGTAATAACTGTATCTACACCCAAGAGCCTGGCATATTTTTCCTTTTATCTGTTGCACTATATGATTTGCTTTGCATGTGCATAAAAAACTATTCAAAGAAAACTATTCAGAGAAAAAAGTAAGGGACTGATTTTAACTGCAAACAGATTAATTTTCCAATAGTCTAGCACAAAAATTACACCATTCACCTTAAGAATTCTGTTCTAGTCATGTCTTCTAGACGAGAGCTTTTATGGGTTTCAACTACCCTTGGGCCTAAAACAAGACAGAAAACAGGAATTCCCGATGTTTGGCGTTTTTCTTCAAAGATGGCACCTGGCATTGTTTACCTGTGTGATTTCTTCGCATTCCTGTTTAATCAAACATTCGGATATTTCAGGAAGGATGTCTGTTGGGCTAACTGTGGCCTTAAATTCTGGCTCTAAACGTCTTAAAAGCAGTCTGTGTTCCTCTAACTTTTCGATTTTTTGAAAGTCCCAACTTTCGATGGCTTCACAAAGTCCACAGTAACCTGAAAAGAAAGAGAAATGGGGATTTCTTAAGCGAATCCAACATAAAAGTGCTTTGACAGCAGAATCATAGGGATTCTGTTCGAATAAATGGCAAGGGGACTCAGAACCATCTGCAAAAGGCCTCAGTCACTGGACAGTCTGGGAGCTGCCAGGCTGCCGCTGGTGGTGGTCTTGGGGGGTGACCACCCCATGCAGGTCCTGGCGTCACCACTGGACACACATTGAGTTCATACAGAAGGAGCGATCGAGAACTGTGGCCTCTGTGGAGAAGCAGGTCTGGAGATGTGCTTTGAAGAATGCACCTTGTCCAGGGCCCCTGCCCGATACCCGGGGCCACCCGTCCACCAGAAAGTGCGGCTTTCTGTCACACATGCCCCCGCCATGTTGAGGCAGTCACCACACAGGGGTGCAGAAGCTACAGATCCACTTGGCTCTCATTTTTCTGCTTCTTATTTCCTCCGCCATTTACCCTCAGTAGTTAAAGTGAACTAATACAGCTATTCATGATTTTCCAAAATGGAAGTAATCCTCATTTTTGGTACCCAACAGTTTAGGTCTCCTAAAATTCATTATCTTCCAGGGTAAAGTCCTAAGGACAGATATGAAGCCTTGTATTTAAGACCTTAGAATAAAAACTTCAAAACGCCCCTCCATGCACTTTAACAACAACCCACAATTTATTTTTTCAAATATTTATAGTTTATGTGTGCCTGTGTATCGTGGGTGTGCCTGGTGCCTGCGGAGAGCAGGAGAGAGTGTCGGATTCCTGGGACTGAAGTTACAGACGGTTGTGAGCCACCGCGTGAGAGCTAGGAACAGGCCTGGGTCCTCTGCAAGGGCGGCAAGTGCTCTGAGCCACATGGCCGTCTGTTGCTACTAAGTATCCAACCCTGGGAAGACAATGGTTTTCCCCACTATATACCCCAAAACCACAACAACCCACTACAATGAAAGCAGCAGGAGCCCATTAGCTTTCTTTTCTTTGGTGTTTCTTACATACACCGGGCCTGTTTTTTTCACATTTTCTCGCTCACTGTTTGCAACACTGAAGAAAAGTATTATTTATCTTCTTTCTCCAGTGAACAAGATGGAGCAGCAGAGAAGCAAGAAATGTAACCACCTAAGTGTTAGGGTCCAGGAACCGCCTCACTAACCACAGGGCACCGGTCTCAGTCAGTCAGGGAGGGTTTACTGAGCATACACCCCAGGGCTGGTCAACCAGGGCCGCAGTCTAGTTTCCTTCCCTATATGTTTAGTCTGACTCATGTGGAACCTTATAGCTATTAGAGTTTATGATATCCAAATTTAAATGCTGCGTGCCTACAGTTCAGCAGGGTTGTCATTTCTAGACATGTTCGCATGCCTCACTGCAGGAGAGTGGAGTACTACGTTGTTGTGATGGTTTGTATATGATTGGCCCAGGAAGTGAACCTATTAGGAGGTATGGCCCTGTTGGAGTAAGTGTGTCACTGTGGGTGTGGGCTTAAGACCCTCCCCCTGGCTGCCTGGAAGTCAGTCTTCCACTAGCAGCCTTCAGATGAAGATGTAGAACTCTCAGCTCCTCCTGTACCATGCCTGCCTGGATGCTGCCATGTTTCTGCCTTGATGACAATGGACTGAACCTCTGAGCCTGTAAGCCAACCCCAATTAAATGTTGTCTTTTATAAAACTTGCATTGGTCATGGTGTCTGTTCACAACAGTAAAACCCTAACTAAGACATGCGTAAACATAAAACTGGAATATTTCTGGTATTGACCACTCTCTCATCTGATTCAAAATCGTCTTTCTGTTTCCTCGACGAGGCATGAGCCACACACAGACACCACAGAACAAATCGCCTTTGTCCTCCCAGCATTCTGACGCATCTAAGTGAAGTACTCTGAACTGTGAGGAAGAAGGAGGAACCAACCTGCATGGTACAGGGCATCCAGAAAGGCCCGGAACCAGCCCTCTGTCTGCAGCTCCAACAGGTACCGGAGGAACAGTGAGGCGGCCTCCATCGGGCCCTTGTTGTTCTTCTTGGCCTGAATGCACTGCACCTCATCTGCACACAGAAGCAGGGACACGTGAGCAGTCCGCAGAAGCACTGGTCACAGAAGATGAAACAGGCCAGACCTTCCCATGTGGGGCCGGGAGTCATGACAAGTCACAGACCCAGAAGACCTCTGAGGAGCAGCAGACTCCACTCATCAATCTACGCTCACTCCCAGCCTCTGCTCCTTCACCTGCACACACCCCTCCACGCCTTCATCAGTGCACACCCCATCCTCCACCCCTTCATCACTGCACACCCCATCCCCCACCCCTCCATCAGTGCACACCCCATCCCCCACCCCTTCATCACTGCACACCCCCATCCTCCACCCCTTCATCACTGCACACCCCATCCTCCACCCCTTCATCAGTGCACACCCCCATCCTCCACCCCTCCATCACTGCCATCACTGCACACCCCATCCTCCACCCCTTCATCACTGCACACCCCCATCCTCCACCCCTTCATTAGTGCACACCCCATCCTCCACCCCTTCATCACTGCACACCCCCATCCTCCACCCCTTCATCAGTGCACACCCCATCCTCCACCCCTTCATCACTGCACACCCCATCCCCCACCCCTCCATCAGTGCACACCCCATCCCCCACCCCATCATCACTGCACACCTCATTCCCCCACCCCTTCATCACTGCACACCCCCATCCCCCACCCCTTCATCACTGTACACACCCCATCCCCCACCCCTTCATCACTGCACACCCCCATCCTCCCACCCCTTCATCACTGCACACCCCCATCTCCCACCCCTTCATCACTGTACACCCCCATCCCCTACCCCTCCATCAGTGCACACCCCATCCCCCACCCCTTCATCACTGCACACCCCCATCCTCCACCCCTTCATCACTGCACACCCCCATCCTCCACCCCTTCATCAGTGCACACCCCCATCCCCCACCCCTTCATCACTGCACACCCCCATCCCCCACCCTTTCATCACTGTGCACACCCCCATCCCCTACCCCTTCATCACTGTACACCCCATCCCCCACCCCTTCATCACTGCACACCCCCATCCTCCACCCCTTCATCAGTGCACACCCCCATCCCCCACCCCTTCATCAGTGCACACCCCATCCCCCACCCCTTCATCAGTGCACACCCCCATCCCCCACCCCTTCATCACTGTACACCCCATCCCCCACCCCTTCATCAGTGCACACCCCCATCCCCCACCCCTTCATCAGTGCACACCCCTATCCTCCACCCCTTCATCAGTGCACACCCCCATCCTCCACCCCTCCATCAGTGCACACCCCTATCCCCCACCCCTCCATCAGTGCACACCCCCATCCTCCACCTATCCATCACTGCACACCCCCATCCTCCACCCCTCCATCAGTGCACACCCCTATCCCCCACCCCTCCATCAGTGCACACCCCTATCCCCCACCCCTCCATCAGTGCACACCCCCATCCTCCACTCTAGTTCCCCTACAGTAAGCAGAAGTCACAGTGGAGGGTGTCATGTGGAAGAAGAAAGGCTTCTGAAGCAACTGCTGGACTAAGAGGATGGGGGGGGATGAATGCAACAGTAACAGACAGCAGAGCAGATGCAGCAAGCACTGTGAAGTACAAGTACATTGGTGTCTTTCATTCCAGTTTTTGCTAAGAGAGTAAAAGAAACACAGCAGAAAAGTGGAAGGGGTGTGGGGAGCTAAAGAGACCATGGAGACCAGGTGACAGGAAATGCTAGCAGCTGCTACTTTCAAAATAGTATTCGTTTTGAATGTACACGCTAACTCCATACCTGGGGTATAACGCACTGTCCTATAGACTCTTATATCCAAGTTTTCCACAGGAGATGGGGTACAAATTCCCAAGGAGGGAGCCAATTACCAGTATGTTTTCAGCATATTCTTAGAGATTAGGAGACGTGGTTCAGAACACTCTAGAAAGGTATATGGAAGAACTAAGAAAGGGAGAACCTTTTACCTTAGCTCTCATTTAGGGATCTCTTATCAACAGTAAATCTATGGATAACCTTTTGATGGAATTTCGAGTTGGGACTCCATCACTACCATTGAATTGCAATGAAAAGAAACTGTTCACCCATTCAGCAATCAGTCTTTCCCTCTCCCCTTCATGCTAGACAGCCATGACTGTTACACTGGGAAACCCTCTTATTAATTAATTAATTAATTAAGACAAACAAATGTATACTGAGACTACCACCCACATAATGCTCCTCTGGGATAAGGGTGAGCATGTAACTCCAAAGGGATACTGAAAAAAAAAATCCTATGCCCTACACTCAACCGCACTTTGAAATAGCCTAGGGAGCCTCCACTCCACAGGAAAGCACTTAAGCCATAAATGCAGTCTGTAAAAGGGATTAAAAGAAAGGGAAGGGCGTGGAGACTGTGGAGTAAATTTTCTGCCTTCTAATAAAGAAAAAAAAAGTCCAATTTTTATACCCAGCCATAGTACCCATTAGTGTCCTAGATCCCTTTCTGAATCCTTACTGATAGGGTATATTTGACAATGAAGGAATTCTATTCAACCAAAAGAATCCAGAGCTTCTATAGAAGCCACCAATGCAGGGAGAAGAAGGGAAGGGAAGGAACAGAAAGTATTGTCAAGCTAACGGAAAATTGAGGAGGGAGAAAGCAAAACATTTGTGGATAAATATGATAAAGTATAAAAACATGATTAAGCAAGACACAACCAACTTTTTTTTTTTAACTTGGGGTTTCATATAGCCTAGATAAGAGCTTTACCCCTGAGCTATACTCTCAGCCTCATACAATCAACTTTATTACAGTCTTCTGATGGGAGGGGGATAGAAAGAAATGAAAAACCTCCAGTGTGCCTCTAATAAACAGGGTTTGAAAAATTATGCAGTCTTCCACTTATCTTTTTAACTTATCTGAGGTATTTTTATGATGGTGTAGTATACCTATGAACTAAGCCAGGGAGAACTAACACACACACAAACGTAATCTAGCCTTTATCAACAATGCATGAATGTTCATTTGCCTTTACAATCTGAAATTTGCTGAACCCTAACAATCTTTTTTTTTTTTTTTTTTTTTTTTTTTTTTTGGTTTTTCGAGACAGGGTTTCTCTGTGTGGTCCTGGCTGTCCTGGAACTCACTCTATAGACCAGGCTGGCCTCGAACTCAGAAATCTGCCTGCCTCTGCCTCCCAAGTGCTAGGATTACAGGCATGCGCCACCACGCCCGGCCCTAACAATCTTTGAAAAGCAGAGACAAGCAAGAGAGTGGTGGCA
Organism: Apodemus agrarius; assembly: GCA_964023405.1. Taxonomy (NCBI): domain Eukaryota; kingdom Metazoa; phylum Chordata; class Mammalia; order Rodentia; family Muridae; genus Apodemus; species Apodemus agrarius. The sequence continues at coordinate 112,355,900 of OZ030009.1, read as the reverse complement.
CATGCCTTTAATCCCAGCATTTGGGAGGCAGAGGCGGGCGGATTTCTGAGTTCGAGGCCAGCCTGGTCTACAGAGTTCCAGGACAGCCAGGGCTACACAGAGAAACCTTGTCTCGAAAAACCAAAAAAAAAAAAAAAAAAAAAGAGCCGGGCGTGGTGGCGCACGCCTGTAATCCCAGCACTTGGGAGGCAGAGGCAGGTGGATTTCTGAGTTCGAGGCCAGCCTGGTCTACCAAGTGAGTTCCAGGACAGCCAGGACTACACAGAGAAACCCTGTCTTGAAAAACAAACTAACAAACAAACAAACAAAAAGAAAAACCAAAAAGAAAAAAAAAGCAGAGACAAAGCCTATTGTTTTCAATGACTTCTCTCTCTCTCTCTCTCTCTCTCTCCCTCCCTCCCCTCTCTCTCTCAAGATTTATTTACTTTATTTATATGAGTACATTGTCACTGTCTTCAGACACAACAGAAGAGGGCTTCAGATCCCATTACAGATGGTTGTGACTGCTCTTCCAAAGGTCCTGAGTTCAAATCCCAGTAACTGTTTACATGGTGGCTCACAACCATATGTAATGAGATCTGATGCCCTCCTCTGAGGTGTCTGAAGACAGCTACAGTGTACCTACAAATAAATAAATAAATCTTTTTAAAAAGTTACTTAACTATGCTTTTATTATTATTATTCTTTATTTGCTTCTTTGAAGTGTGTGTGTGTGAGTGTGTGTGTGTGTGTGTGTGTGTGTGTGTGTGTGTGTGTGTGATGGCAGATGAGTGGAGAGGCCAGAGAAAAACTTGCAGAAGTTGGTTCTCTCCTTCCACCTTGTGGGTCCTTAGCATCAAGCTCAGGTTGTCGGGCTTGGTAGAAAGTGCTTTTATCTCCTAGGCCCTCCTTTGGTTCCAAAATATGCATTGAAATTATGTAAGTAATTTTTTAAACTTCCATGAGTAATTCGAGGGACATAGACTACCTGTCACTACTTTAGTGTTGTGGACATTTATTCTCAAAATCTCCTGACGCCACTGTTACTCACATCCTATAGATGTTGAAACTGAAAGAGTTGAAACACTTCCTGGGGTCCTGAGCCTGTCAATAAAAGGGCAAAATATTTATGCTGTGCTTTGTAACATTTGCTAAGGATTTGTGTAGTGTAGCATCTGAGAAAGCTTATTGATATTCTCTCTCTCTCTCTCTCTCTCTCTCTCATTTTTTAAAGATAAATTTATTTTATTTATATAAGTTTTTTTTTCTTTCTTCAAGACAGGGTTTCTCTGTTGTAGCACTGGCTGTCCTGGAACTTACTCCGTAGTCCAGGCTGGCTCCGAACTCAGAAATCTGCCTGCCTCTGCCTCCCAAGTGCTGGGATTAAAGGCGTGCGCCACCACTGCCAGGCAACAGACTCTCATTTTATAGGGTACAAACTTACATATGTAGCCTCTCAGTGGTTCTTACTACATTGAACAATGTCTATGTCTATGTCTTTTTTAATATTGATGAACTAATTTCACAATATTCATATAATGTCTGGTAATACCCCAGTCACACTTACATACCAGTGTTTACTGCTGAACTTGTTCATGTAACTGAGGGCACAGTGAAGAGCCACTGAGATGGATCCATTGCTCTGTAGCTCCATGGAAGGCTTTTTTTTTTTTTTTTTTTTGGTTTTAGTATTTCAAGATGGGGTTTCTCTGTATGGCCTTGGCTGTCCTGAATTGGCTCTGTAGACCAGGCTGGCTTCGAATAAAGGCATGCACCACAACCTCCTGACCAGGGGGAAGGTTTTTTATTGTAAATACAATGGAGAACAAGCAAGCAGAGGTATCTGGAAGAGTTCAGAAGCAGACTGGCCATGGGGGCGGAAAAAAATAGCAAGAAAAACCAAGAAAATAGGATTGTAGAGGGAGGGGGTAGCCTGGGGAGGAGACACCTGATAATTCACAATAACTAGGAAACAGAACCACTCTAAAAGTCCATTGATGGATGAATGTATAAAACTTAGTAGAACTGAGCTGGGCGGTGGTGGCACACACTTTTAACCCTAGCCCTCGAGAGGCAGAGGCAGGCAGGTCTCTGAGTTTGAGGCTAACCTGTTCTACAAAGAGAGTTACAGGACAGACTCGAGGGGCTACAGGGAGAAACCCTGTCTTGGAAAACAAAACCAAAACACTTCAAAAAACTGTTTCTGCCGAGCAGTGGTGGTCCACGCCTTTAATCCCAGCACTTGGGAGGCAGAGGCAGGTGGATTTCTGAGTTCGAGGCCAGTCTGGTCTACAGAGTGAGTTCCAGGACAGCCAGGGCTACACAAAGAAATACTGTCTCGAAAAACAAAAACAAAAAAACAAAAAATAGCCAAAAACTTTCCATTTGGAACAGAATTTGGACTAATCTAAATCTGTATTACTCAGCCATGGTCACTCAAAATGGCTCCAGAATAAACTTTCTCTTATTCTAAGATGAAAGCTATTGGTTTCTGGTTTTTTGTTTGTTTGTTTGTTTGTTTTTCTGTCTTTAAAGTTTGCCTTGTCCTAAGTAGTCTTTTAGCTCTTTGGGTAAGGTTTGCTGCTGTTTGTTGTGGCTATTGTGAATAGAAACACTCTTTTGTGATTGATTGATTTCTTGCCAAGTTTGCCAATGACACGTTGGAAAGCTACTGGTTTGTATGTTGGAGTTTTGAGTTCCTTGAGACGATGTATGTACATGGCTGTGTTATCTGGTAGTGCTGTTTGCAGGTCTGTGTTAGAAACCTCCATAGTGATTTCCATAGCAGCTACACGAATTTATATCCTCAACAGCAGGTGAAAGATTCCTTTCCCTCCATATCCTTGTAAATACTTGTTGTTTGCTTCCTTAATAGGTAGCCAGTCTGACTGCAGTGCACTGTCCTTTCTGTGAATGGTGGTCTTGGCTATTTGGTCTTTTCTGCTACCTTATGATCTGTTTTGTTTGTTTGTATGTAGACAATGGCAAACACAGACAACATTATACTAGAAACTGAAAGTGTTTCCTCCAACGTCTGGAATGAGACAAGTGTGTCTGTTCCTTCCACTCTTAGTTAAGAAAGTGCTCTAAGTCTCAGCTAGAACAATAAGACAAGAGACATAAATAAAAGTGAGACAACTGCCGGGCTGTGGTGGCGCACGCCTGTAATCCCAGCACTTGGGAGGCAGAGGCAGACGGATTTCTGAGTTCGAGGCCAGCCTGGTCTACAGAGTGAGTTCCAGGACAGCCAGGACTACACAGAGAAACCCTGTCTCAAAAAAACCAAAAAAAAAAAAAGAAAAAAAAAGGGAGACAACTAGGGAATGAATAAGTCAAATAATTCCCATATAATCCTATAAAGACCTCAAAGACTCTACCAGAAACTCTTAGCCCTTAGGCCTCATAAAAAGTTTCAACAAAGAGGCTGGATTCCAAATAAACATACAGGAACCAGTAGCTACTTACACACCAATAAGAACCTGGCTGAGAAAGACCTGAGGAGAGGGAGTTCTATTCACAATAGCCTCAAACAAACAAATAACTACAAACCCTAAACAAAGATGTGAAAGATCATTGCAATGCAAACTTCTAAGGTGGGGGAAGAGGGGGTTGGGAGGGGAGAATTCTTGAAGACACTAGAAGATGGAAAAAAATCTCCCAAGATGGGTAGAATTAATACTGTGCAAAGGGCTCTAGTACCAAGAAAAATATTCAAATTCAACATAATCCATATTTTAAAAAAATCACAGAAACAAACAAACAAAACCCTAAAATTCATGAAACTAAAACAGGCATCCTGAGATGGAAGGATCTTAAATGGGGGAAGGAGATATGGAATGCATAAGAAAGCAGAACAGGGTACCAATTCCAAGAGGGAAGGAACCCACCCAGAGAGGGATGGGCAAAGGGGCAGGAAGAGCCACGGAAGAGGGGAATAAATAAGAACAAAGCAAAGGCAGGAAAGGCCGACCTCCCGCAGTACTGAAACTAGTTACTTCGTATGCTAATGTAAATGATTAAAGATAAGATTCAAGGATTGGAAGGCACACGAAGAAACATCTTGGGTGGCTTTTGTTTCTTCAATACCCCCCCCTCCAGTCATTAGGGTATTTTTTTTCCTGCTTCTCTCTAGTGCAACCCTGCGTGGAGACCCCTGGGTAGTGTTCTTTTACTCCACACTGCATAGCCTGTTAGGCTTCCGAACACAAGAGCGTCCGAATTAACCTGCAGTTTCCACCACGGTCCAACACCAGGAAACACCTCTTGGCTTTAACTTGCAAAAAACCGAAAAGCAGCTGCCAGACGTCTTCTGTCACCCTTTCAACCCCCCACCCTTCTCCCTGGGGATAGGGGTGGGGCGGGGAAAGTCTTTTTATTCAGATGGAAGCAACCAGAGCAATTTACAAAGAGTCTATTATCCACCAATCAAGTCCCCAAAGCTAGATGCAAACAACTGTGTTAAACTCTAAACACAAGGAGTCTGGGGGAAGTCCCCCCCCCCCCGGACTTCTAGTCTGCCACATCCTTTGACAGAAAGGTGTGTGCCATTCCTCTTGCTTCCAGCGGCCCTCACCTCCACCTTTGGCCCCGGCCCAAAGCAGTGCTCTCTGTACTGGAGTCTGAGGAGAGGCGGGCGCAGGACAGAGCGACGGGAGGCACACAGCAGTCTAGAAGGTGTCAATGAGAGAAACAGACCATTTCCCCAGCTTTGAAAGGAAATAAGAATGGCCAAGTTATTACATCTTGCAGGAATTTTGTTCCTGACCTTCAAATCCAGATGCTGTCTGCTCTAATATGATCTGGGAATCTCACAAACACCCGGGGTTCCTAGGTTAGTTACCCAAATTGGCTTAAAGAAGGGGCTTGGGAGAGGAACCGAGCTTCCAATTGTTTTTGATCTGATTGATTTTTCCCTTAGGTGGAGAGCCTGAGAGCCCCAGTAGGGGGTCCACTCACCATCCCGGAGCCAGGAACTCATATAGCTGAGGATGTAGGTGGGGTCCAGAATCTTCTTGATATAGTCTCTGAATGCTTGCAGATTTTGCCGCTGCTCGGCTGTCATTCTGTGGCCCCCCGCGATCTAGGAGCACCCAGGCTCCCCCAAATCAACCCGGGATGAACGCGGTGGGGACTTTCCAAGTAGTCCGGATGAAAAAGCTGGCCCGCTGAGCAGGCGCTAGGAAATCGAAACTGCTTCAGGGCGCTGGGGGGGGGGGGGTGTAATCCAGTTTCGTTTCTGATCCTAGACAGCCACTGATCCGTAGGGACTCAAAAGTACCTTGGGAACTGCCTTGAAGTTTGGGCGCAGCCTTTCGCGTGGTGGGTTTATATTTGTAAAGTGCATACAATTGAAGTGCACTGTTCAATGAGTTTCGAAAAGCAGAAACACCCGTTACCTCTTCCGCAGATAGTTGGGTCCTGCAATAATCTTTAACCATTTTTTTTCCTTTTTTTTTTTTTTCCTTCGGGGCAGGGTTTCTCTATGTAGCCCTGACTGTCCTGGAACTTGATCTATAGATCAGACTGGCCTCAAACTCACAGAGCTCAGATCACCCCTGCCTTGGCCTCCCAAATGCTGGAATTAAAGACCTGGGGCTGCCACCGCCACACCACCGCCGCCGCCACCAGGCCTTATAGAAGACTTGAGGGAAAGATTGTGGTCCGGGAAGGGGATAGGAACTCCACAGGAAGACCAACAGAGTCAACTAACTTGGATCCTTATGGCTCTTAGAGACTGAACCATTAACAAAAAGAGCATACACGGGCTGGACCCAGGTCTCCCTGCCATTGTAGTGGATGTGAGTTTGGTCTTCACGTAGGTCCCAAACCTGAGCGGGAGCCATCCCCAGAAGCTGTTGCCTGTACATGGGATATGTTCTTCTAGCTGTGCTGCCTTGCCCGGCTTCAGTGTGAGAGGCTGCGCCTATCCCTACAGGCCAATCGTATGGTTTTCTTAATCGAGGGCCCCTCCTCTCTGCTGACTTCAGCTTCTGTCCAGTTGACAAGCACATCAGCTCTGGAAGTTATTCAACACTTCTTTTAGAGCGATTGTGCTTTTAGTTTTACTCTTGGTTCTATGGTTATTTCAAATTAACTTTTCACTGTAACGCAGAAGACTAAAGCAACTTTTTCCAGACTTGTATTGTACTCTCGCATATGCTGAAAAGCCTGTCCTTCCTCCACTGACTAGCCCTGGGACCTTTATCAAGAAAAAGAAAAAGACAAGACTGACTTTAAACGTGTAGAGCCATTTCTGACTCTCTCCCATCTGTTCCCAGTCCCTGGCATTTATAACAGCTCCTACCACTTCCCCTGGGCCACTGCAGGATGCATATGAATCTTGAAATCAGGTGGTATTGTTTCTCATTATAAAGAATATATTGGCCATGCTGGGTATTTTACATTTCCATATCCAATACCAGTCAACAGGTCAATTGAAAAACAAAAACAACTACCAACTGGAATTTTATCAGGACTGCACTGAACCTACACAAAATCTGAGGACTGAGTTTTCTCCATGAGCTCGGGATTTCTTTCCATTTATTTAGGTCTCTGATTTCTCTCAGGCACACCTTAAAGTTTTAAGGGTACAAACCTTTTATATGTCACATTAACTTTACGGTCTTTAATACTAATGTAAATGGAATTGTCCTTGAATTTTTATTTTCAAGTTGTTGCTACCCTACAGAAACACAAATGTGTTTTGACTGTTGATTTCGTACACGTGGGACACTGCTAAATTCACTTATTATTAGCTCTAGTAATTACGTAGAGTTCTTTGGTAGACAATTGAGTCACTTGTGAACTCTTACTTCTTCCTGCCCTGATGTTATGACTTTTTTTTTTTTTGTTTTTTTTTTTTTTTTTTTTTTTCGAGACAGGGTTTCTCTGTGTAGTCCTGGCTGTCCTGGGCTCACTCTGTAGTCCAGGCTGGCCTCGAACTCAGAAATCCGCCTGCCTCTGCCTCCCAAGTGCTGGGATTAAAGGCGTGCGCCACCACCGCCCGGCTCATGTTATGACTTATTAATTTCCATTTCTCATAGTTTCCCCAGTCTTTATGCCTCTGGTTTCCTTCCCTTCCCTGGTCACCATAATACCTCTAAAAAAAAAAACTGAACGAAAAGATGACAGAATTGATAAACTTTATCACTGCTCTCGGTAGGAACTGATCAGGGCTTCGATTCAACTGGGATATCAGGTGTGGGAGTGGCTTGCTTTTCCTGAGTAAACGGGTTTACTTAGCCTCCAGTTTTCCAGTCCACCAGCAAGCCGAGCCAAGGCAGGAGAACCCCGGGAGCTGGGACGAAGGAGAAACCATGGAGGGAATGCGATGTCCTGGCTTTTTATTGCTCTAGGTCTTGCTTGACTGGAGAAAAACAACAGAACTCTGGCACAGCTGCCTGATCAAAGCAAGCTGGATTTAGAAATGGACAGGGGTCTGGCCAGACGACCACCTCTCCCTAAGTAGGGGTTTCAAAGAGCGTCCCATCATGTCCCATCATTGGCTTTTGAGAGCCCTTTTATGGGGAAAGATTAGGGGTCATAGGAAAAGCTGTTGAGATGATTGGCTGTTAGCACCCGGAGGGTGAGGCCTCGGGGCTCAGGCTGCCTGTGGATAGAAGACATCCTGTGGAGGGAGTCATCACAGGTGCTCAGGAGCAAGGCAAAGGGGGGCGGGGGCAGTTTACAAGTCCAGCAGAGGCGGAGAAATACCGGTTTGCAGGATACATTAAGCTTAGGAAACCGAAACTTTGTTGCTGTTGTTGTTGTTGTTGTTGTTGTTGCTGCTGCTGCTTGTGGAGACAGGGTTTCTGTGTGTAGTTTTGGCTGTCCTGGAACTCACCTTTTAGACCAGGCTGGCCTCCAACTCAGAGATCTACCTACCTCTGCCTCCTAAGGGCTGGGATCAAAGGCCTGCAACAGGACTGTTCTGCCCTGCCCTGCCAGAAACTCATTCTTGCGAAGTAGGAGACTTAATAACAAAGTGTAGCAGCATGGCTTCTGAACATCAGTGAACACCTGCTTGGTTTCACGCTTGTCCAGCTCCGTTTCACGCTTGTCCTTACCCAGCCCAGGACAGCCTGGCTAGGGGTAGGAGTGCTTCAAGTGCGATGGGCACTTCCACGGTTAAGAAAGACAGGCCCAGAGCCCAATCTGCTGGAGGCCGTTCCTCAGCTGGAAGTCAGTCTAGGTTTCTGTCAAGTTGACAAAATCTGACAGACACTTTCTGTCAGGTTAATGGCACTCTATTTTTTTTCTACTTTTTAAGTTTTTTTTTTTCATCCATGAATGGGCGTTGAATTTTTTTCAAATGTCTTTTTTCCACATTTATTTCAATAATCAAATATTTTAACATGCCAAATTTTATGGATTTATTTTATTTTGTTTTGTTTGGGACAGGATTCTATGTGTCCTAAGCTGGCCTGGAACTCAATATGTAGTCAAGGATGGCTTTTGAACTGTTCCTCCTGCTTCTGCCTCTAGACTGCTGGGATTACAAGACTGTGCTAACATGCTGACTAACATGCTAACATGCTGAAGCTAACATGCTGAAGGCTAAACTGGCCTAAAATCCTGCAGTAAATCTCTTGGTGATGATGTATCATCCCTTTTATATATTTCTGGATTCAATTTGCTGGAACTTTTCATACAATTGGGTTTTTTTGTTATTTTTGTTGTTTTGGGTTTGTTTGAGTTTTTTTGTTTGTTTCTTTGATTGGTTGGTTGGTTGGTTTTTTTGTCTGTGCTCATAAAGGTTACAGGCCTGCAATTTTCTTGTAATGCTTTTTGTGAGAGTATCATAAGAGTCTGTGCACTGGTAGCATCTTTTCTCCTTAAATATTAACAGAATTCACCAACAGACTTTTTGGGCTGGGGATCATGTTAGCATTTTTGTTTGGATTCAATTTCTTAGCTATAAGGCTATTCAGATTTTTTTTTTAAACATCATGAATGAATTTTGGGAAATTGTAATTTTTTTCCAAATGCTAAAATAATTAATTGAGAATCTATTAGACTGGGGCAATTCTAAGACCCAGAAAAGAAACCATAGCAACAGAGCCGAGGTCAAGCTCAGGCAGTCACAGGCAGCCACTGAGCATTCTTCACATTCTCTTGAGCTCCTCACCAGGAGAGTCGAGTAAGGCCCAAACTGGGACCAATCAAACAAATCTGCTTCCCTTGTGGCTCCAACTAAAAAAGCAAAACAGAGAAAAACAAAAAGCAAACACACAATAGAACTTTTTTCCACCAACACCTTCTGTTAAAAAGGTAACATGCCCCAGGAATCTTCCAGCATATCTGTTTCTTCTAAATTAGTAAAATAGTGGCATACTTGTTCATGACATTCCTTAATTCTTTTTAAAACCTTCAAAGAAACTCATCCTTGCTAGACATTCACCGATGCTACTCTGTTTCGGAGAACCAGCTTTTGCTGATACATTTCTTCATTATTGCCTTTTCTATTTTATTGATCTCTGCTGTCAATATTAGAGCTTCTTATCCACTTGCTATTATTTATCATTCTTGTGCCAGCTTCTCTGTGGAGCCCTGGCTGTCCTGAAACTCACTTAGTAGACCAGGATGGCCTTGAACTCAGAGATGCACCTGCCTCTGCCTCTAGAGTACTCTTGTACTAGCTTCTTTTTTTTTTTTTTTTTTTTTTTTTTTTTTTTTGAGACAGGGTTTCTCTGTGTAGCTCCGGCTGTCCTGGAACTCACTCGGTAGACCAGGCTGGCCTCGAACTCAGAAATCTGCCTGCCTCCGCCTCCCAAGTGTTGGGATTAAAGGCGTGCGCCACCACCGCCCGGCCTTTGTACTAGCTTCTTAAAATAGGATTCTGGATTACTTATAGTTGTCCCTGTATAAAAGCACGTGAGTCACCCTGTGTTCACCCCTTTTCAGATGAGAATCTGGAACATTCCACAAATCTTCATGTTATTTTCATGATATTCCATTTGCAAGTTTCTAGTATTCCTGTGAATTCTTCTTTGACCTCTATATAAGTATGCTAGGACTTTTCCTAAATAGCTTTGAGGTGTTGACTTCTGATTCCGACCTGCCGTGGTGACAGACACTGCAATGCTTTTAGCCTTTTGAAATTTAGTGTAACTTTTTTAGGGCCTGGGCATATCAAATATTTTGAAATACATCCCAGAGACAGTTAAGCTTATAAGAACCAGGGCTTGGGCTGGGCAGTGGTGGCACACGCCTTTAATCCCAGCACTTGGGAGGCAGAGGCAGGCAGATTTCTGAGTTCGAGGCCAGCCTGGTCTACAGAGTGAGTTCCAGGACAGCCAGAGCTACACAGAGATACCCTGTTTCAAAAAACCAAAAACCAAAACAAAACAAAAACAAAAACAAACAAAACAAAACAAAAAAAAGAACCAGGGCTTGGGAATATGGCTCAGTAGGTAGTGTTTGCCACACAAGTGTGAGGACCTGAGTTTAATCACCTGGACCCACATAAAAGCCAGGCATGGTAACGCATGCTTGTAAGCACGGCACTGAGGAGGCAGAGACGGGAGGATGTCTGCAGCTCTCTCTGTTCATCCCATCTATCCTAATTGGTGATCTCTAAGCCAAAGAGGAGAGAGACTGTCTCAAGGGACATGAGACGATGTTCCCGAGAATGACACCTTTAGGTACTATATGCATGAACAGCATATCACGCACCTGCACAGCATAAGCATGTACAGAAGGAAAGGACCGGTACTGGGCAGCCTTAAGGAACAGTGTTCTATATTGTCAATTAAACCTCTGCTTTGGTTTATAATGTAGCCCACATCTGTCTCCTGGATCTATCAAATGCGGAGAGGAGAATGTCAAACTCTCCAACTATTACTGCTTTTCTGTCTGTCGCCCTTAGTTGGATCAGTCAGTGTTTCAGAAACACTGAAACTGTTCCTAGACATCTCCACACTTAGGACTACTACATGATTCTGATAAATTATGTTTTATGCTGCCGGGCGGTGGTGGCGCACGCCTTTAATCCCAGCCCTTGGGAGGCAGAGGCAGGCAGATTTCTGAGTTCGAGGCCAGCCTGGTCTACAGAGTGAGTTCCAGGACAGCCAGGACTACACAGAGAAACCCTGTCTCGAAAAAACCAAAAAAAAAAAAAAAAAAAATTATGTTTTATGCTATTTCAAAAGGGCTTACATCAAAGCCTACATTGTGATATTCTTATAGACATACCAGCTTTCTGTGCTTACTTATTTGCATGCAGTCTTTTTTCCTATCTTATTTGTTTCCTTCCTCTGCCTATATGAAAGGTGTCTGTCTAGTATATATATGTAGCTGGGCATTACTTCTTACTCATTTTAACAATCTTTGCCATTTAATTGAAACATTTCAATTATGTTTAATTATTGATATGGATTTAAAATTTTGATTTCGCTGTTTGTTGCATCTGATTTTATTCTTCATTTCTTTGTATGATACAAATATAATTTTACCTTCCATCTTTTAGTCATACAACCCTTTTCACACATGTATGTATGCCTGTGTACACATACGTCATATTTAGTGGTTGCTCCAAAGATTACAATACACATCCTATGTAACTTTATCATTCACTTGGGACTGATACTGTACCTCATCAGGTAAGAGATCCTTAGAACCACAAATCCCACCCTCTCGCCCACCTGCTCATATGGACTGCCATCAGAAACCACCCTCCCATGCGGTGTAAGGCTCGACAGACAGATATAAGCTCTGTTTTGGGTAAGTTTCCTGCATCCTGCTCTGCTTCCGCTCCAGCCTAGCTGTTCACGCCCCCCCTCCCAGGCGCAGGCTTCCTCCTGACTTCATGCCTTCTGCTTTTGTCTGTTGTCAAGGCTTGTTTCACTTTAATTTCCGTTCAGACACTTTTTTAAACAGTTCTAGGATCTCAGCTGTGCCTCCTCCTGCCCCTCCCCTCATTTCCCATGACTCACCTTAAAACTTCTCTCTGCTCATTGTGAACTTTTCTTTTTTTTTTTTTTTTTTTTTTTTGGTTTTTTGAGACAGGGTTTCTCTGTGTAGCCCTGGCTGTCCTGGAACTCACTCTGTAGACCAGGCTGGCCTCGAACTCAGAAATCCGCCTGTCTCTGCCTCCCAAGTGCTGGGATTACAGGCGTGCGCCACCACCGCCCGGCGAAATTTTCTTTTTTAAAGTTTACGTGTGTTAGGGCCGGGCGGTGGTGGCGCACGCCTGTAATCCCAGCACTTGGGAGGCAGAGGCAGGCGGATTTCTGAGTTCGAGGCCAGCCTGGTCTACAGAGTGAGTTCCAGGACAGCCAGGGCTACACAGAGAAACCCTGTCTCAAAAAAAAAAAAAACAAAAAACAAAAAAACAAAAAAACAAAAACAAAAAAAAACAAAAAAAAAAAGTTTACGTGTGTTTGGTTTTTTGTTTTCTTTTTTGGTAGTGGGGGTTCAAGACAGGGTCTCACTACGCAGCTCTGGTTGTCCTAGAACTCACCATGCAGATCAGGCTGGCCTCAAACTCAGAGATCTACCTTCTTCTGCCTTCTAAGTGCAGCAATTAAAGGTGTGCTTCACCACTCTGCCCAGCATTACATATGTATTTCTAGTAACATCGTTGAGGTCCAAGACACGCCTGGTGGGACAGGCTTGTAGTTTGGCCTACTTGGGATGCTGAGGCCAGAAAATATTAACACCAGCCTGAATAATTTAGTGACCTCTGTCTCAAGGGTAAAAAAGAACTCTAGGGATGACTCTGGTAGAGCATCTGCCTAGCAGGCACAAAGCCCTGGGTTCAACTGATCCCCAGTAAAGGAAAATTTAATCCTTGTTTGGAAATTCAATTATTGCGTTACTGGTTTTTTTCTCTTCTGTGTCTCATGTTTAATAAATTTAATTTTATGCAGGGCATTGTGGATAACTTATGGTATCTCTAGATTCTATGACCTTAATTTTGGGAATGTCACCTTTCGTTCTAACATGCCTCTAAATTATTAGCACTCCATTTCGAATTCCCAGAAGCTTCATTTACACATTGTGACAGCTCTGTTCCAATTTTGCCCTTAATGTGAATTTAACCCTTGGTCTGGATTGTAATCCTTCATAAAAGGGCCTAAATGTCCCCCGGTCGTTCCGGACCAGCAGCTCTGTGGCAGCTCAGGAGTCTGCAGGTTCGCTCATCCTTCCAAGCTCTTCCTTACACCGGTCCCTCATATCTTCCCTGTACACAGGCATCTCAGACCCAGACAAAAACTACAGCACTCTTAGGGCTCTCCAAGTACATCCTTTCTTTCTGAGCTTTCTCCTTCATATTCCATGGTTATAAAACAGTAAGTATGGTTTTCTTAGATTCTAGCCTCCATCTAAATGGAGGAAGGCTCACTCTTATTTGTTTGTACACAGAGACAGCATTTTTCTGTGTAGCCCTGGCTGTCTGGACCTTGCTTTGTAAGAGCTAGCTTTAAACAGAAGGCTCTCATTAAAAAAAAATTTTTTAAAGCCGGGCGTGGTGGCGCACGCCTGTAATCCCAGCACTTGGGAGGCAGAGGCAGGCGGATTTCTGAGTTCGAGGCCAGCCTGGTCTATAGAGTGAGTTCCAGGACAGCCAGGGCTATACAGAGAAACCCTGTCTCGAAAAACCAAAACAAAAAAAAAAAAACAAAAAAACAAAAAAAAAAAATTTTTTTTAAAGGCCAGCTATTTTTATAGTCAGTTCCCATTTCTCAAAGGTTCAATTCTCTTCAGTCTCATTGTTTTTTTCCCCCCAGTGCCTTTATGTAGCTTTAATTTTGTACACTTGAGAGACATACTAGCTTATGACTCTCCTGATTCAGCTTCCTGAGTTCTGCAATTACAGGCATGTCACCATACCTGGCTTAGGTCTAGTGGAAATTTTTGTCCTACAGGGTGTCCCCATGCAGCCCAGATTGGCCTAGAACTTTCCTTGTAGTCCAAGCTGGCTTTTAACTGCTGGTCTTCCTGACTCTACAAGTGCTGGGATTGCAGGGTATGCTACTAGATTAGTCCCTGGGCATGGGTTTTTGACTGAAAGAAATAGAATCAAGAATTGCTTTCAGTAGGTAAAAGTGTAGCTGGACATAATGGCAGGACCTGGGAGGTAGAGGCAGGGAGATTTGAGTCTGAAGCCAGCCTGGTTTACAGAGGAAGCTCCAGATCATCCAGGCTACAGAAGTGAGACCCTGTATCAAAAGAAGAAAAAGGCCGGGCGTGGTGGCGCACGCCTATAATCCCAGCACTTGGGAGGCAGAGGCAGGTGGATTTCTGAGTTTGAGGCCAGCCTGGTCTACAGAGTGAGTTCCAGGACAGCCAGGGTACACAGAGAAACCCTGTCTCGAAAAACAACAACAACAACAACAACAACAACAAAAAGAAGAAGAAGAAGAAGAAGAAGAAGAAGAAGAAGAAGAAGAAGAAGAAGAAGAAGAAAAAGGATAGCAATGTCTTGTTTTATGCTACTAGTGGGAAACACTGTACCCTTGAATGCAATGGATTTATTAAACCACAGTTGTAATCTGATTCCTAGGTAAAATGTGACCAAGCCATGAAGCCCCAGGATGGTGAGCGGACATATCTAAAGCTCAGATCCTCTTTGGCTGGGCATTATTTCTTGACACGTTTAGAGTACACACCAAAGCATTCCATACAGACACAATTAAAAGCCATCTTCACGAGCTTAAAATCTGGCTGTCAGCCGGGCAGTGGTGGCACACGCCTTTAATCCCAGCACTTGGGAGGCAGAGGCAGGTGGATTCCTGATTTCGAGGCCAGCCTAGTTTACAGAGTGAGTTCCAGGACAGCCAGGGCTACACAGAAAAACCCTGTCTCGAAAAACAAACCAACCAAACAAACAAACAAAAATCTGGCTGTCAAAGAAAGACAAAGATGTATAGACAAAGGTGTGTGAACAGACCCAAGTAACTGCCAAATGCGAAGTGACGTAAAGACAAGTCGTTCGTCACAGTGGTGAAGGAACGCCTAGTGGAACAGGACAGAGCTCAGCCAGTCCTTAAGAAGGACAAGGATTCTTCTATTTAAACGTACCCAGAAAAGAGGGGCGGCATTCAGGTATGGGAGCAGAGCTCACAAAAGGGCCAAAACCCCAAAGAGTGTATGTGATCCTGGAACTCTGAGCTCTGAGCAGGTGGCAAGAGGTGGTGTGAAAATATAAACAGGGCCTTTACGGCGACGAATAAGTCCAATGGAAGGCTTTTAAGCAAGGGATGATATAACTAAACCACTTGTTTATAATCCCTGCCCGGCTCCTACCTGGAATTAGTGCATCAGTCTGGAAATGACTCGGTACGGTGAGGGCAGGAGGAAAGACAGAAACAGAGGAGACTCAGCAGTGCGTGGGCTGAGACAGAGTGGCTGGATGAGGAAAAGCATGTGGCGGGAGGAGGCCAGAACCGAGACAGAGAAAAGAACGTAACAGCCTCTCACACTCAGAGACTATTCACACAAACGCAGCGAGAGGGGATACAGCGGGGGCTACACCGTGCTGTGGAGGCTGCATTTATTAGATGACTTGGTTGGAGAAGACCTTATGTAGTCAGTCTTTAGAGTGAAGAACTGTCTACTCACAATGAACAGAAAGTGCAAAGACCCCAAGGCAGGAGCACAGGACCTGGCAAAAGGAAAGGAGGTAGAGATGCCAGAGTGGAATGCTAGGGACGGAGAAGCAGCCAAGGCTATCGGAGGCCTTACAGACCACAGGGTCTCACATACCGATACGCCATCACAGAATTTTGAAAGGCAGGATAACTCTTCTTTTTTTAAAAAAATAGTTGAAGTGACTAGAGGAAAAGGTGCAAGGGAACAAAGGTGGGAGAGGGACTCAGTAAGACGCTACAGCACTAGCTGAGTTTCCTGCTCAAAGACTACACTTCCCAGCTTCCCTTTTTGGACTACAGGGCCAGAATATAATCTATGGTTAGGGTTGGGGTTGGGAGTAGGCCAGGTATACTGATCATCTCATAGCTTCACTTCCTGCCCCGATGCATTGGTTCAATAACTCAGCAGCAGCTCCCTCAACCAGGCCCCTTAGTGCACACACTCATTAATCTTCAACCAAAGGCGGGGGGGCTGGGCTGGTGAGATGGCTTGGCAGTTAAGAACACTGGCTGCTCTTCCAGACGTCCTGAATTCAATTCCCAGCAACCCCACATGGGATAAATAAAGGATTTGATGTCCTCTTTTGGCGTGCAGGTATATACGCAGACACATACATTATACATATATATATATACATATATATAAATTAGTCAGAATCCAAAGTTCCTGATACGGTTTTCTGCTTTTCCCACTGACAAACATTTACCAGGTTAAGAAATCACAAATCTTAGTATTCTAAAATTGAAATACGCCATCTGAGGTAGACCTCAACATTACACCCTTAATTCCTGCTCCATCGAAAGGCGTTTACCACTCAAGCCCAGTCCCGCTCTTGACCCGCTGTTCTGATTGTTTTTCCTATTTCCGACAGAAGAGGCGTTTTAGGCAATGTTCTATTTACCTATGAAGATCTCTGTGCACTTTGCCCCTCTGCCGTTCTGACATGGCTAACTACTTACTTGCCTGAGTTTTGAATTCGCTATCATTTAAACACTTTGCTTTATTATTACTGCTTTCAACCTTTTCTTCTTCAAGGGTTCTGTCCCCCTAAACTCAAATATGTCCCTCCCCAGGGTTTTGTGCTTGGGGCTTTATATGCAAGCCATGAAAGCATCCTATCCCTGAGCTATATCCCAGCAGTAGACAAGGTTGCACAAATTGCCCAGGATTTGAATTTACAATTAATTCCCCTCCTTCAGCCCATTGATTAGCAGAGATTGCTACCTGTGCCTAGGCTCTGGGACCTGTCTTAAAACATCAGGCAGAGCCACCCCTCCCCTGATTTTAAACACCCCTAGTTTAAACTCAGCACTCTTCCCTTCTTCCCTTTGCATCCTCCCTACAGAATGAACTTGCTTTAAGTCTACCAAGACTGCTCTCCCCGCTGTTCGTCAGGTACACTGGATGGCAGTCTATCACTTCTAACCTCAGCCTCCTATTAGCGACACAAAACATGTTACCCCTCCCTCCTACAGAAATCCAGTCTTTGGTGCTCAATATTTATCCATCTAACCAACTTTTCAGCCTCATCAAATCCCATCACATTTCAAATACCAGCTACCCATTTTGTATTCTCTCACTCCATCCTGTGCTAAGCTGTGTTCTTGCACAACCTCTCTTCAAATACTAAATCACTTTCCTAACCCCACCCTCTATGGCATTTTACTTTTTGGATCCAATCCGCAGACAGCTTTATCTAGTCAGCAGTCCCAGCAGCAGCTGTCTGCATACTGCTCGTCGTATGCTCTACAAAGGATACAGGAGGTGGGCTGCACACATGCTCACTGAATGGCTAGGACAAAACCTGAGTATCAAGATAAGTAAGGAAAAGGCTGTAAGCCCATGGGGGCTATACTAGTAAACAGAAGGAAAACACTGATTACTAAGTGCCACCTGATAACTAGATGAAATTACTTTATAATAACTATAAGAAGCATCAATAGATCCCGAACTCAGCAGAGGCCAGCTCACTAGGAAGAGGATGCTCATAGGATTGCAAAGCACCTACCCACAAATTAACCAAGCAGCCCAACTTTTTTGTTTGTTTGTTTGTTTGTTTTGTTTTTCGAGACAGGGTTTCTCTGTATAGCCCTGGCTGTCCTGTAGAACAGGACTCACTCTGTAGACCAGGCTGGCCTCGAACTCAGAGATCCGCCTGCCTCTGCCTCC
This sequence comes from Apodemus agrarius, assembly GCA_964023405.1. Classification (NCBI taxonomy): domain Eukaryota; kingdom Metazoa; phylum Chordata; class Mammalia; order Rodentia; family Muridae; genus Apodemus; species Apodemus agrarius. The sequence continues at coordinate 112,338,158 of OZ030009.1, read as the reverse complement.
CAAGTGCTGGGATTACAGGCATGTGTCACCACCACCCAGCACAGCAGCCCAACTTTTTTTTTTTTTTTTTTTTTTTTGTTTGTTTGTTTGTTTTTCGAGACAGGGTTTCTCTGTGCAGCCCTGGCTGTCCTGGAACTCACTCTGTAGACCAGGCTGGCCTCGAACTCAGAAATCCGCCTGCCTCTGCCTCCCAAGTGCTGGGATTACAGGCGTGCGCCACCACACCTGGCCAGCAGCCCAACTTTTAAACCACACATTATATGTCAATATCACAGTTCCCTGATGATTACAAGTCATATAAACCCATTCTTTAGAAAAACAGGAATATTAGGATGAAGGGACACGTGTACATATAACTTACACATGTAGTTCAGAAAAAAAATACTGCATACGCGATTCACAAGGCAGTCAAGTCACAGAACTGCGCTGGGTGCTCAGTATTACATGAGTGGATTATACGATATACACACGACATATCGGTTGGCCATAAAGAAGGAGGTCATACCCTCAGTAAAGATGGACGGACTCGGCAAGGACGGTCCCTGAAATAAGCTAGGCTCAAAGATGAGTGCTGGAGTATTCCTCATGTGTTTGGAATCTGGATTATAGAACATCAAAGTAGACTGTTTGGAAGAGAGGACCAGAGAGGAAGGGAGGGGTAGTAAGGTGGAAACACACGGTGCACATTTACAAACTGCCAGTGAAGAGCCCTGCAGCCCTCTGGAGATAATTTGGCAATATGAACCAAACACCATAAAAATGCTTCAAACCTTGCCGGGCAGTGGTAGCACACGCCTTTAGTCCCAGCACTTGGGAGGCAGAGGCAGGCAGATTTTTGAGTTCGAGGCCAGCCTGGTCTACAGAGTGAGTTCCAGGACAGCCAGGGCTACACAGAGAAACCCTGTCTTGAAAAATCCAAAAAAAAAAAAAGAAAAAAAAATTGCTTCAAACCCTTTAACCTCAACTGGGAACCAATACAAACATCATACAGGAAAGCTTGTTTCCACTAACGACGGCTGATGCAATGGCATCCGCCTACTGTCTGATACCTAGGAGACCGTGGGGGATGGTCTGAGCGGAGCAACACAGCTGGACTCTAACACAACTGGGGAAAAGCTGCGTGCATAGAAATATATGGACCCTGACTGTAATGGAAAGGAAATCAAAAGGCTCAACAGTGAAGGCTACTGTGTTACCATGCACTACATGTACTTTAAACTATTAACACTCAGTGCACGGAACATAGTACGCTAACTAGAAAAAAAAAATCAACATTAACATAAAAATTAGTTTTCTAGTGAAAACTGTAAAAATAAATACTTAAGCCACAGTTTGCCAACTTGTATCATGTAAACTGTAAAAAACAAAATTATGTAATTTATGTATAACAGTATTGTTTTAAGCACCCGTATACTGCAGTGTTATACAGCAGCACATACAGCTGAGACTGATGGGTATGGGCGTGTAGCCTTTCACACTAATGAGGCACTTTATAACTAGTTACAAACATGTTTGAGCCCACTAGCATTCAAACACCAGTCACTTCCAGGGAAAAATGGGTGTCCTAAACACACTTTAGCATTAAGTGCAGCGAGAAGGTCCAGATGTCAAATGAAGAAGATTCCATGTATGAAGGTTCCGGCAGCACACGGAGCAGTTCCGGGGCGTGTGGGTGGTGGGCATATGAGGCAAGAGGAAGGTGAAGATAAACTTGGACCTTGGAACTCAGATTTCTCCCCCCCCCCACCCACCCACCCACCCAGACAGGGTTTCTCTGTATAGCCCTGGCTGTCCTGGAACTCACTCTGTAGACCAGGCTGGCCTTGAACTCAGAAATCCGCCTGCCTCTGCCTTCCAGAGTGCTGGGATTACAGGCGTGCGCCACCACTGCCTGGCAGAACTCAGATTTCTAAGCCATAATGTCCCTGGATTTTTAACGTATTATTATTATGGTCTGATTAAAACATCACAATGCAAAACTACTTAAGTAGTTTAAGGAAATGGAAACTTAAAAAAAAAAAAAGAGCAGATTTGTTTGCATGATGTCCTCAGAGTGAGTGGGGGTGGCGGCTGTGAGCAAAGTGCATCTGTGGCAGAGTCCAGGCCCAGGAGTGTTGACTGGCTCAACCGAACGGTACAAACACAGCAGAAATCCTACAACACATCTGGATACTTGCAAAGAAGGCTGACAAAAACAAAAGCCTCGGGCACTCTGGCTTACAAACCTAACTACCTTACAAGCCCTAAAGAAATAGCAGTAATTAAAACTCTCCCACCCAAAAAAAGTTCAGGGCCAGACGGATGGCTTTAGTGCAAAATTTTACCAGACCCTCAAAGAGTTAACACCAATAGCCCTCAAATTATTCCACAAAATAGAAACAGAAGAAACATTACCCAGCAGTTCATTTTATGAGGCCGCAGTTACCCTGCTACCCAAACCACATTAAGACCCAACAAAGAGAATATTACAGACCAATTTCCCTTATGAAGATAGATGCAAAAAAATCTCAGTAATACTCACAAACAAAATCCAAGCATATATTCATGACCATCTACCATGATCAAGGTTTGAACAGAGATGCAGAGATGGATCAATATACATAAACTGATCAATGTAATCCACCATATAAAACTGAAAGACAAAAGCCACAGGATTATCTCACTAGAGGTAGAAAACACCTTTGACAAAATCCAATAAATAACCCTTTGTTGGGTCTTAATGTGGTTTGGGTAGCAGGGTAACTGCGGCCTCATAAAATGAACTGCTGGGTAATGTTTCTTCTGTTTCTATTTTGTGGAATAAAAAGTCCTGGAGAGATTAGGGGTACAAGGGACATAAACACAATAAAAGCAGTTTACAGCCAACCCACTTATGGGCAAACTCAAAGCAGGATCACTAAAATCACAATCAAGACAAGGTTTCCTACTCTTTCTATCTACTCAATACAGTGCTTGAAGTCTTAGCTAGAACAGTAAGACAATGAGTGAAGATCAAAGGGATACAAATCAGAAAGGCAGAAGTCAAAGTATTTTCAGATACAATAAGATATGTAACAGAACCTAAAAATTCCACAAAGATTCTTGAGCTGATAAAACACTTTCAGCCAAATGGCCATATACAAGATTAACTCAAAAACAAACAAACAAAACAAAAAACAAAAACCCAGAAGCCTCCTTTATACAAATGATCAACAGACTGAGAAAGAAATCAGGGACGTAACACCTCTTACAATAGCCTCCAAAAAAGTATCTTAGAGTAACTCTAGCCAAGCGAGTGAAAAAATCTTGTATGATAAGAACTTTAAGACACTGAAGAAAGAAATTTTAAAGAAAGTGTCAGAGGATACAAAGCTCCCCCATGCTTATGGGTCAGTAGGATTGTTATAGTAAGAATGGCCATCCTACCAAAAGCAGCCTACAGATACTATGCAATCCCCATCAACTTCCAACATGACTCTACGGATCTTAAAAGGTCAATTTCCAGCTTCATACGAAAACACAATAACCCAGGAGAGCCAAAGGAATCCTGAACAAGAAAAGAACTGCTGGTGGTTATCACCACCCCTGACTTCAAGTTGTGCTATAGAGCTTATAGGATAAAAATTGCATGGTATTGGCACAAGAACAGACACGTTGATCAGTGAAATCAAACTGAAGACCCAGACATAAATTCACACACCTACGACACCTATTTTTTTGTTTTTTAAATTAAAAAGTCAGAAATACACACTAGAAAAAAGGAAGCACTTTCAACAAATGGTGCCGGTCAAACTGAGAAGTCACATGTAGAAGAAACCAAATGGATCCATACTTCTCACCCCGCACAAAACTCATGGTCTAATCAAAGACCCCAACATAAAACCAGATACATTAAACCTGCTAGAGAAGGCAGGAATGGTCTTGAACTCACTACTGGAGGAAAAGACTTTCTGAACAGAACACCATTAGCACAGGAATGGAGATCAACAATAAATGGGACTTCATGAAACTGAAAAATATAGGCAAAGAATACCACCATTATTCCCACAAAGCAGCAGCCCAAGAATGGAAAGTATATATCACTAAGGGCTACTATCCTAAATATATAAAGACTAAAGTAAACTAGGTATCAAGAAAACCACCCAATTAAAAAATGGGGTACAGATCTAAACAGAATTCTCAAGGAGGAAATACAAATGGCTGAGAAAACACTTAAAAAAATGGAATCAGCCTGGCGGTGGGGGTGCACGCCTATAATCCCAGCACTTGGGAGGCAGAGGCAGGCGGATTTCTGAGTTCGAGGCCAGCCTGGTCTACAGAGTGAGTTCCAGGACAGCCAGAGCTATACAGAGAAACCCTGTCTCGAAAAACCAAAAAAAAAAAAAAAAAAAAAAAAAAAAAAAAATGGGGTACAGATCTAAACAGAATTCTCAAGGAGGAAATACAAATGGCTGAGAAAACACTTAAAAAAATGGAATCAGCCTGGCGGTGGGGGTGCACGCCTATAATCCCAGCACTTGGGAGGCAGAGGCAGGCGGATTTCTGAGTTCGAGGCCAGCCTGGTCTACAGTGTGTTCCAGGACAGGCAGGGCTACACAGAGAAACCCTGTCTCGGGAGGGGGGGGGGACCCCAAAAAATGGAATCATGAAACTTCCAAGGATACAGATGGACCTAGAAAAAAGTCATCCTGAGGTAGGCCACACCCAAAACAAATATAGTATGTATTCATTTATATGTGGATATTAGCTGTGAAGCCGTGACAATCACGCTACAATCCACAGAACCATTAGGTAGAGCACAGGATTAGGAGGAACACATCTTGTTAGGAAAGGGAATTAGAATATACTTATGGCTGGGGGGGGGGGGAGTTCGTGTGGGGAGGAGCAGGGGAGAGGATGGAGGGAACACAGGAAGTCAGCTAAAATTAAAAGGCATTTGAGGCGTTGCATAGAAACCTATTATAGTAGAGGCTACACACACACACACACACACACACACAAATGAAACTGCCAAATAATGGGAGCCCCAACTGGCCATCTCTATCACCAAATGCAGTTTTCAGCACCAGAACTGGGTTACATCTAATTGAGTTCTTGGCCAAAGGTAATCTGCAAACCTAGGCCAACCAAAATCGGTTGTTCTTAACAAAATGATAGCAAGGACCCCCTCAACACAGAAAAGTTGAGGAGATGCCCACAGACTCAACCCTATGATCTAGCATCTTTGGTAAAGATGTTCCGATACTACCAAAAGAGAAATGTAAGCACCAACCAGCCATAAGCCCTGACAATGGTGTCTTCCTTGCAATATACTACTGCAATGATGGCACAAAGCTTGTGGGACTAATCAACCAGTATCTGGTTTGACTGAAGCACCCCTCCCCCAACCCACCCAAGACGGAAACCATACCTAACACATTTTAGGTGAGCAAGAACCTGAGATAGCCCAGAGACCCAGGGTGAAACCAAATACTAATGGTCTTTAAAAAAAAAAAAATATGTAGTGATAAAATTATCCCCAAGTTGCTCAGCTTCATCAAAGCTTTTTCCTACAACAGAAGGAACTCACAACCAGAGGTCATGCAGAGTGACAGACTTTGGCATACTCAGCCCTATACAGAATGCCTCCGTGAATGCTCAGGGAACCCCACACAAGAGGAGAAAGTCTAAGAGCCAGAGGAGATGGAGGCTACCAAAAGGCTATCTAAATCAACAGGATCAAACCATTACCACCTCAGAGACTGAGAATATATATATATATGTATGTATGTATTCCAATTTACTTTTCTTTTTTTTTTTTTTTTTTTTTTTTTTTTGGTTTTTCGAGACAGGGTTTCTCTTTGTAGCCCTGGCTGTCCTGGAACTCACTCTGTAGACCAGGCTGGCCTCGAACTCAGAAATCCACCTGCCTCTGCCTCCCAAGTGCTGGGATTAAAGGCGTGCGCCACCACGCCCGGCTCCAATTTACTTTTCTATGTAACTCCTGAGTGTGCAACCAAGTGTCTCTTGTGTGTTCGCTTAGGTTTTCCTATCCTATTTATCTTACTATAATTTTACCCCTTGGAATTCTAATAAGATACAAAAAGGGAATGGATTCAAATAGGAGAGGAGGTAGGGAGGAACTGGGATGAAAGGGCAGGAAAACACTGCCCCCAAGAACCCTTAAAAAGGCTTCTTGCAATTATAAAGTCCATTCCTTAATCATATAGTTCTTCCACTATTTCTCACTGTGTGAACTTCAAACTGTCAACATCAATTTCAGATTCTATTTGAATGTCATTTTCTATTTCCTTTTAAGCAGATTTTGAACATGATTTTTACCTAAATTGTCTCTACACTTTCTTTCAACAACCCTGCTTCTAACACGATAGGCCCACTCCTGCCTTTAGATCGCTGCAGATTCTCTACCTTTCAGATTCTATTGCTGCCAACTTATTTCTGGACTCTAACTCAACTATCACTTCCACCAAGAGCAGGTTTCCACTATATGTAAGATGTATTTACATACACACGTACTGCTCACCAGACAACTGTATATTCTTTATACAATTCTTTAACTAAACAATCGGTAAAATCCACAAGGGCAAGGAATATATGTGACTTGCTCTCCCACTAAAACCCAACAGACTGGCCATGAAGCAAGCCTTCCAACTCCCACTAAAGAATGAACACAGGAAACAAGGCAAATTGAGGCTTAAATTTGGAGTAAGTTCAAGCTCTGCTGTCCGACAATCCTTTATCAGGTCAGATATGGAGCCATCTTATTTTCGCTAACGATAAAAACAAAGAGCCACTTTGGGCAGATAAATTGCCAATGTGCCAGGGTTCTTGTGTTTTTAGTAAGCCAAATGGTCCAAAGCTACACTCTCCTGAAGAATGTAAGAAAGATACTCAACACCACAATTAAAGATCTGAACTAGCCACTGAAACTGGGCCTATAAATGTTCACCCAACTTTTAAGCCTTTGGCTCTAGCAAAACTTTAAAAGAAATCAATGTTGCACAGAAAAATGTCTGATTTTTTTTAAGAGTGTACAGTTTTATTGTCTTTTGTTGAATACACATTTCTCTTACTGCCAGTCCAGATAGCCAAGTATATAAAGAAAAATACTAAACTTTGCTTTTGGCAGAAGTCAAGATAACCTGTGCAGATTAAAATGACTTACTTTAGTCTAAGAAATGGTTTTGAATCATACAAATCTTTTATGAAAAATAACTGTCCAAAAGCATTCTCCCAGCTTATAGCACACTTCCAGAATAACTCTCAAAAAAGAAAATTCGAAAATACTACCATAAAAATATGTCAACACCATATGGCTTTATGAAATAACTTCTAAATTTTTTTGATTTTTATTTAAAAAGTTTCCCAAGTTTTAAATAAACAGCTAGCAACATTTTCTTCACTTAAAAGTGCATATATCTGGGGATGGGACATACATAACTTTTTGAACAAAGAACGAATTTTACAAATTAACACACACATACAAATAGTTAAAATATTTTAAGAGGCAAAGTATTCCCAGGAAAAGTCATCTAGACTGCAATAGATGACTTTTTATCTTTTTTTCCCCTATAGCCTCTGGATTACCAAGGAGATGCTTTGGCAGTTTTAAGACATATCACAGTCTCTACCAGGAGACACTGACGATAATGAGGTCCGTGGAGATGGCAATGGTCTCGATGGTTCAGTCTGAAGAGACACATTACTGGACTGGCTCTCCAAATCAGAGGCAAAGGTGCTTTCTTCTCTTACATCAAGAGTTTGTTCAGCCGAGATTGCAGGTGGGTCACTATTCTCCAGAGTTTGGCTGGTACTCAAGTCATTAGTAAATGCCGTAACATCACATTCCTTGTCCAGGACACCAAGCTCATCCTCTATTGTGACAACATCTTTAGTTTGAAATGCTTCCGAGGAAGGAGCCAAGACTTCATCTTGTACAGGCTGTGGAAGACTGCTATTGCTACATTCAACACCTGCCTTTACTTCAGAATCCCTGTCGCTGTCACTGTCGATGGTTATAACAACTGGCGACCGTGAAGTATTCTCTCCATGGTGTTTCTTATGCTTCTTCTTATGTTTCTTCTTTTTCTTTTTATGGTGTTTACTTGTGTCCGTAGCCTTTCCTTCATAAACTATCTCTACACTTAGGCTCCGTGTCCTCCTTTTCCTCCTCTTGTGTTTTGTCTCTCTGTCTGATGATCTGCTATCTGAAAAGCTGTCACTCTCATTTTTATAATTTCCATCCACTTTTGATTTTTGGTAATGACCGTCCTTCACTTTGGAAGCAAACTCGCGAGACGGCTGAGCCTCTTCAGTGCCACTTTCCAAATGCCGGGTCTTGTACTTCCGCTTCCCTCCGGGTTTTTCGTTTCTCACACGGTCGGGCCCAGCTGATGTAGTCCTCGACCTGTTACTAGACACGCTCCTTGACCGGCGCCTTTCATAGTAGTAGTATTTCCTTTCACTGTGATTCTTCTTCCTGGCATTTGTTCTTTCAGAAAAAGATTGAATTCTAAATTCTGGACTTGAAGATTGTCTAGAATAGTGGGCTCTTGAGAGAGTCCTCCTCCTATATGAAGATTCATAACCATCTCTGTCCTTGTTTCTGCTATAGTAAGTATATTCCCACTTATATTTGCTTCCATAATTATTCCTTAAGTAATAGCGATCTCGATTTCTGCTCCGTGATCTTCTTTTACCATGATCACTGCTACGAGACCTGGATCTACTGGTGCTTCCACTGCTTAGAGAAAGAGTCTGGCTTCTTCTTGACCAGCTGCTATCTCTAGTTCTTGATCTCCTTTTGTCCTTTCTTGCTCTGGGTCTGCTACTACTCTCCCTACTTCTGGATCTCTTAGTCTTCAATCTTTTCTTCCCATGATGCTTCCTATGATTCCTCTGATCATGTCCACTTCTACTCTGCGACCGTGAATCTGAACTCCTCGATCTTCCTCCCTTCCTGTGTCGATGGTTATATGGGGAGCCTACCCTGTCACCTCTTGTAGATGAGCTGTCCCTGGGAGTTGGCAATGATGTAGCTCGTTTCTCTTCTTTCTTTGAGTTTATTCTTGTGTCAGAATCACAATGGCTTTTACTCATTTGCTCATCTTTTCCAAAGACGGACCGTGGAGATGAAGATGGACTAGCATCACTGTCACCCGAACTGTAAGACTGCTCTTGTTCTCGAGTCTTCACTGTTTCCATCTTATCATAAGAACCCAGCTCCTCAGAATCAGAAGACAGCTCAACAAGTTCTGGGGTCCTTTCAGCTAATGGCTTAACAAACCCAACAATGACACAATTATCAGATGATGAATCACTGTCATCATTTACATCATCATTGGTCTGCACTCCTTGTATCTGAGATGTGGTTCCTCTAGAGACAAGTTCTTCATCTGAACTGTCTGAAGAATTTAGAAGGGAAGACACTCCAACATGCGCTTGCTCTGAACTTGAGTAAGATGGTCCAGGGGTTTCATCGTCCCATGGTGCCTGCCGAATAGTAGATACATTCATATCTAGCTCTTGAGTTTCAGCCTCATCTGGTGATATTGTAATGACTGAAGAACCAGAGCGGCTGCCTTCGGATGAAGGAGGGCAATCATAATTAGCATGCTGGTCAAAAGCTGCCATATTGAAGGGAGATCTAGCAAAACTGATAAATTCATGTATAAAATGCTCAGTTCGATTAAGCAAAAATGGTCTTAAGTCAGACACAAATGCCTGACTCTCCAAATCATAGCGAGTAACATTACTCATGATGATGTGCTGGACAATATTGACTAACGAACCATGGGCTCCAAAAAGAACAGTAAGTTCACGTTTTAACCAGGGAACTAATCTGTGAAGGCAAGCTGGATTTCTACGGAAGAACTCAGCTGAGATATCCCTGTAGCGGCCACCATCTTCAATACTTCTAACACGAACACCAGCACGATAAAGAGTTCGCCTGAAATTAATAATATCTTGTTCTTGAATTTTCCGCAAAGATCTCTCATCTGTAGCAGTTGGCCCCCTTAATGCCATCTGTCTCATAAATTGAGGAATGTCAACATCTCTAGGTCTTGCTGAAATGCCTAACCCTTCAAACAGCACTCCACTGTCTGGCGGCGTGGTTGTTCTCCTACTTACAGTACTACTGGGTGAATAGAGCGAGGCGTTCCTTTCTCTTGTCATAGTTGTCCGGTAGCGAAACCTTCGAACCTCAGGGTTGGTAAAGGAACCATTAAAGGATGGCCGTAGGACATACTCCTTGAAGTCATCTTCAGCCCTCACAGAATGGAAAATAGAATCAAAGGGCTGTTTACACAGTGGGCATTCAGCTTTGTTTTTTGACCACTCTTGTACACAGCGAAAACAAAACTTATGTAGGCAGCGATCTAAGTAAGACACATTATCAAATCTATCCAAGCAGATAGGACACTTAGAATCAGGAGATGCATCGGCTGGTACTGTCTGTTGCAATTTGCTAGTGCCAGCTTTAGGGGAAAAGCTGTCCATTTGAAATTCCTTAGCAGCGGAGGCCATTATCTGTAAAAGGGAAAGAAGTGTATCAGTAACGCAGTAACAGGATAACTAAACAAAAATGCTTCATTCATACTTCAGCAAAAATGAATGGTTTTAACATAAAGACAGGACACAGTACCAGTACACAGTAGGCTCTTAGATATTATATAATAGCCTACATATTCTTTAAATATTTTAAGTAGTATCTGACACAAACTCATAAGCACAGAAGCAAACAAATACCTGTGTTCCCCACTCAGACATTAGTAAGCAGCACTTGAGTGAGTCTGCTATTCTATGTTATGGCCGTTATGTTTCTTTCCTAGACTGGACTATTAAAAAAAAATGTTTTCATTCGCCGGGAGGTGGTGGCGCACGCCTTTAATCCCAGCACTTGGGAGGCAGAGGCAGGCGGATTTCTGAGTTCGAGGCCAGCCTGGTCTACAGAGTGAGTTCCAGGACAGCAAGGACTACACAGCCTGGTCTTTAGAGTGAGCTCCAGGACAGCCAGGGCTACACAGAGAAACCCTGTCTCAAAAAACCAAAAAAAAAGAAAAAAAATGTTTTCATGTATGGCTTTCTATTTGTCAGAGATATACGCCTCTAGCACTATGTTTTAATGATTTATTCTATACATGATATACTGTATATTTACAGAAAAACCATATATAAATCAACTTATGTGTACTCAATTTTATACATGATGGTACATTAACTTTTCTGAAACAGCTTTTGTAAAGTACTTTACATAGGAGAAAGTTCAGCTGTTTAAGCCAATTCTAGTTTTAGTGGCTGCTTCCCTAAACATGATCTTCTGGTGTAAGAGCAGCACCTGGTTCCAGGGGCTGAGTGAATGTCAGCTGTGCGGAAGGAAAGCAGCCTGGTTTCTATTCCCAGAACTTAAAAGGGAAAACGAAAGGAAAAACAACACACCAATCAGATTTCTGTTGAATTTGCATATAATATCTAACAAAACGCTGAAGTCACATTAGTCATGACATCTCTGATGTAATAACTGAAATGCCCATCGCTGACGGATGAACAAAATGGTTAGTACCACCAATACCATCAAAACCCAGGTCGGGAATGTCATCTGCTGAAGGGGAGAACCTTCCTCTAGAGAGCTTTGCAATGTTTTTCTCCACCTTGGTAAGAGGAATGTGTATAGTGCAGACTCATTATTGGTCATCAAATTTCACCTGGGCCATGATGGCGCACGCCTTTAATTCCAGCACTTGGGAGGCAGAGGCAGGTGGATTTCTGAGTTCAAGGCCAGGCTGGTCTACAGAGTGAGTTCCAGGACAGCCAGGGCTATACAGAGAAACCCTGTCTTGAAAAACCAAAAAAACCAAAACCAAAACAACAACAACAAAAAATGCTACCTGTGAGAATAAGCACCTGTGATAGCCCAACTAGAGATGGGACATCTCTATCAAACTTCCTCCCACAACACTCAGGGAAAACTAAGCAAGAGTGAGAAGACACAATGGACGAGCCCGAGGTTGGGAAGCTCCATGTTAAGAAGTGTCAGGCTGTGGCACACAATCAACTCCTAGCTGTGGTCACCGGCACAAGTTCAAGCCAGTTAAAAATGACAGGACGGCAAGGCAGCGGTGGCGCACGCCTTTAATCCCAGCACTTGGGAGGCAGAGGCAGGCGGATTTCTGAGTTCAAGGCCAGCCTGGTTTACAGAGTTCCAGGACAGCCAGGGCTACACAGAGAAACCCTGTCTCGAAAAACAAAAAACAAAACAAAAACACCACCACCACCAACAACAACAACAAAAACAAAAGAAAAAAAAGGAAAAAAATGAAAATAAAAATGACAACACAGGGCGAGGGAGATGTCTTACAAAGGACCCAGGTCAGTACCACCATGGTGGCAACCACAGTCAAACATTGATGGGCGTGCTCAAACCACAACGAAGACAAGGAGGAAAAACTCCCAAAGCCCCACCCTTAACTGAAGATCTATAGGTAGCTGATGGCTGCTGTGCAGAGTCCCTCTTTTGAGAAGCGGTTATTGGTAGACTGCCCAAGCCCTCTGGATAAGCCTACACCCATACGGATATAAGCAGCACTAACAGGACTTATATAAAAAAAAATGTGAACACAAAATTACTTAGTGATAAGAGTAATAAAGTACTGACTGCTACAACATAACATCTAATTCTTTCCCTCTCTCTCTCTCTCTCTCTCTCTCTCTCTCTCTCACACACACACACACACACACACACAATCAAAACACCACATATTGTACAAATGACCAAAGTAGTTCAATAAAGAGGAAAAGATGACTTGATCTAACGAGATTTCTGAGAAGATCAAAATGTTCCATAATTACATCTGGGTGATAACTACACACACACCTTGGTAAACCCCCTAACAACTATATAGGGATTGCTAGGAAACAGAGACTGGGAGATTTATTTGCACAAGAGGTCCTGACTTAGACTTAGGCAACAAAAACGGACCCATTTATATTTTGTATCTTGTATTCTAGGAAAAGCCCTGTAAATGTTTCTCTACCCAAGTAACCTAGGGATTAGGGCTATAAACTAATACCTCCAGAGCAGATTAATCAGCTATTCATATATAAAAAGCCAAGTCCCAAAGTCTATTATTATTACTTTAGAATGCACTATATACTTTTCCTTTTTTAATCTTCCAATCTGCTGATTCTAACAAAAACTAAAAAACCCTTTATACAATAATTGTGGGGAAATTTCTGGTAACAGGGTCAAACATATCTAGGGAAAATAGATGGCGATCATGAGCTTCAGAATTTTCTTTTTCCAAGTCAAGGCTTTCTACAAAAGTCAGCTTCTACAGCATTCCTTAAATTATCACTGCATACAGAATTTAATCATCTGATTACACTTTAATGCAGCACTACTGACAATTGCCACTTTTGGGGTGGCGGGGGTGGGGTCAAGAACAAGGTCTCAATACATAGCCTGGCTGGCCTGCAAGTCATAGATCTGCCTGCCTCTACCTCCCGCGTGCTAGGATTAAAGGCCTGGGCACTACATCCAACTAGAATCAAGACTTTAGTTTGATCTCCCCAAAGGTCAAGCTAGGACAAAGTTGAAAGTTACTTCTTAAGTATCCTCAACTCTAAAATCAGTGTAGTTTTAAAATGCTTGGCCCAGGGAATGGCACTATTAGGAAGTGTACGCCCTTGGTGGAGGAAGTGTGCCACTGTGGGGGTGGGCTTGATCCCCTCCTCCTAGCCACCCGGAACAGTCTGCTTCTGGCTTCCTCTGGATGAAGATGTAGAACTCTCAGCTCCTCCTGTACCATACCTGCCTGAATGCTACTGTGCTTCCTGCCTTGATGTTAACGGACTGACCCTCTGAACCTGTAAACCAGCCCCTATTAAATGTCCTTTATAAGAGTTGCCTTGGCCGGGCGGTGGTGGCGCACGCCTTTAATCCTAGCACTTGGGAGGCAGAGGCAGGAGGATTTCTGAGTTCGAGGCCAGCCTGGTCTACAGAGTGAGTTCCAGGACAGCCAGGGCTACACAGAGAAACCCTGTCTAGAAAAACCAAAAAAAAAAAAAAAAAGAGTTGCCTTGGTCAAAGTATCTCTTCACAGCAGTAAAACCCAAACTAAAACTAAAACAGACTACCAATAACCTTCTAAAAGAGGAAAAGGAAAGTTGTGTGAAGGGATATAATCTGAATAAACCGACACCTAGAGCAAGGCTCAATGACGAGAGGTCAACATAGCTGCCTAAGTCAGGGAAAAGTTAGATATTGGTAGTGATCATCACCCACATCTGACAGGTTTCCAAAGATAACAATTATATTTAACCTATCTCAGTAAAGTAGCTACCAACATTCACAAGCAGGTAAAAGCAATCTGCATTCTACTTGTAGATCTGAATAGTTTAAAAGTTATAAAGTCCTAAATGACCAAATTTAACTTCTTATTTTTGGTGGGTGGGCGGTAGGGTTAGACAAGAGTTTCTCTGTGTAGCCCAGGCTGTCCTGAACTCTCTCTGTAGACTAAGCTGGCCTTAAACTCAGAGATCTGCCTGCCTCTGCCTCCTGAGTGCTAGGATTAAAGGCGTGTGCCACCACTGCCTAATTTTAACTTTAATTCCAGGAATCTAAGAATTTTATTGGGACCAGGCACCCTGGGTTATCCCTACATCCCCAGAAGACTGGAAGATGAAGGCAAGAGGGTCAGAAGATCAAGGTCATCCTTTGCTGTGCTGCGAACTCCAGACTTCTCTTGGCCACAAGAGTCCCAGCCCAAACATAGAGGGGTGAGGGTTGCTTGGAAGCTATTCCTGGGAAAGCCACTCCTAGATAAGCACTGACTGTGCAGCTGGCTCAAGAGTTTTGCACTTTACAGTCCAACTATTAAAAATCCAAACCCTCAAAGCCTCTCAAATGAAAATCTCTCCCCAGTAGTGGCTTAACTCCGAGACACGTATTTTTTGTTTGTTTCCCCCTTTAACACAGAAAGGTACCCACCAGAAACGCTTCCTTCCCAGCTTCCTTCTTAATCTCTGTGCCTTCACCTTTGCACCGCCCAGTCTACCAATCAGAATCAGCGGCCCATGAGGAAAGGGCACTAAGTAGATGTGTAATGAAGTCACAAGGCACACAAGCCCTGCCCACAATGTGTAGCCCTGCACAACTCCTCTAGCCTTAACAGCTTCCTTAGTAGAAAACTACAGTCTGGGACGGAAAGGCAACCACACCATGTACGTTACATAACCAGGACCAACTGAAAATGCTAATCCCATTTCACAGACAGGGTCCAGGGCTGGGGACCTGCCAAGGTCACACTTCCAATCAGTGGCAGCTGTTTTGCGCGACACACAGCTCTTTCCCCCCAGTATTCAGGAGCGCTCCAGCTCTTCAGGCGGTGCCGGGAGACACTCTCCTCGCTTGCCCACTGGTGTCCCACGAGCCACAGGTGCCCTGCAGCGTGGCAACCCCAGCCCTCGGAAGCTCGGACGGTGGAAAGCCCAGGCCACACGGCTGCTCCCGGGCCCACGAACCCCTCACCCATTGTTCCCGGACGACTCACCTCCGAGGACGCGGCGGCAGGGACCGCAGGGCCGCTGGAAGTCAGCTCCCGCCGGCTCAGTAAGCTCGGCCGGTGGCGGCAGGATCCGCGAAGGCGTACCCGGCGGCTTCTGCGCCTCCCCTCCTCGGCAGGCGCCAGAGGGGGCGCTTCACCCTCCTCGCGAGGCAGCGGAGACCCCGGTGGCGGCGGCTGCGACCCCTGTGACGTAGAACGCTCATCACCAAAGGCAGTTTGGGGGCGGAGAAGGCGAGACCAACCCCCCAAGCCCGCGCAGCAAAACACGGCTCCTCCACCCCCGCGCACCGGGCGCATGCGCCGACCGCAGGCGCACGCAGGAGGCGGGACCTGCGGCAGAGACACCAGACCCTGCCCTGCCCCCACCGCAGGGGGCCCAACTCGAACTCCAGGGTCACAGCCAGATATGCAGAAAAGCTGCCTCAGTGTCAGTGGAACAAACTCCCAACAAGTTGTTAGCATTCTCTATGGTATCACAAGAACTGGACTGAGCTCCTAGAGCCCACCCTGGTCCTTCCGTCTATTTCAGCTGGGGTGAAACTCAGGCTTTTACCCCGCCATAACTCCCTGCCGCCCGATTTCCTCTTCCCACTCTCGGAAATCTACACTAAAAATGCATCTGACACGTCTGCGCCCAAAGCCGCGCAGCCCAGCCTCTGCGGGCCAGGCTTCCACTCTGCACAGCGCCGGCATCCTTAGGGTGAACTGCTAGTTCGCCTGACAAGCTGCCTTTCTCGGGACTTAGCATTTCAAACTTGCTGCAGTCCCAGGCATTCGATAAAGGCCCGACAACACTTGTGGGCCGGCAGATCCACTAGGCGGGTAACGTGTGCAACATATTTAAAACAATATTTTCAGCGATCAGTGATAACCTTATTTTTGTTCTTGGTGAATGGCTTAACTAACAGTTCCCAACGATTTCTTTTTTGTTACGTAAAAGAGTGGATGACATTGTTTAAATCAAAACATAAACATATGAACGTCTACCCGCATTTTGTGGAAACGGATGTGGGTGTGGGACGGCAACTTCGATTCTTCCAGCGTGGACTATTTTACGATAAACTTTTACATGCACACGATGGCACACTATTTTGTATTAATAAAGCACTGCAACTGCAGGATAGAGCAATTACGGAATTCCTATCTGAGCGCAAAAAAGGCGCGATCTTAACATTTTCTCTTTTATTCCCTCCGCAGCCTGAAAGGCGGGCTAGGCCCGGGTCACGTGACGCGCTCCAACTCGGGGCGGAAGCCCTCGGGAGCGCGCAGAGTCCCGCTGAAAAATGGCTGCTGCACTGGGCTGTACTGCGCCCGCGAGCAGGCTGTAGGGCCCGCGCCACCCCGTCCCCGCTGATCCCTTACCATGAGGCCGGTGAGTCGCCGAAACCTGGACTGGACTTACTCCTTGGTAGGTACCGGGGACAGCCGGGCTCCAGAGTGCACCATCCCAGGGCCCGCGAGCAGAAGGCAGACAGTTCGCTTGCAGCTAGCAACTCCAAAACCCATTCCTAAATTGAGCGTTCACGCCCTGCCCCCGGCTCCGCCTCTTCCTGGAGGACACGCTTTTCCGCCTCTGACGTCAGGGGTTGGAGGCCCTGCCTGCCTCTAGGCTGCGTTTGGGGGTTGGTGATACCTTCCCACCTGTAGCTGGTTGCCAGGCCCACGCAGGGAAAGTACCCGGGACACTGATTTTTCTTTGTGCTTTTCCTCCCCCTTTTAGTTGCTCCTTGCAATCGTCTTGCTCTCCTGGGGATTCGTCATCTATGCATCAACTGTAGCCGCTCGGCGACAGCTGCAGAAGGAGTTTCCCGACAAGTTCTTCTGAATGAACTTTTGTAATTCTTAGCAAACAATTCTTTTCCTCAAACGGCACCTATGTAGATTCAGAAGTAAAATTCACAATACAAATTTGCGTATGGTCTTTTGTGATAAGTGTCAACACAACAATTTTTCAAAAAGATCAAGTCGGGCGGTGGTGGTACACGCCTGTAATCCCAGCACTCTGGGAGGCAGAGGCAGGCGGATTTCTGAGGATTTCGAGGCCAGCCTGGTCTACAGAGTGAGTTCCAGGACAGCCAGGGCTACACAGAGAAACCCTGTCTCGAAAAAACCAAAAAAAAAAAAAAAAAAAATCAGACAACTCTTTCTGTATCAGGTCATAGCTTTTTCATTCTAGAGCTCCGAACGCTACATCCTCATGTCAAATCAGTATGTAAGCAAAACTATGTGACTAAAACGTGTTTTGCATCCTGTTTATCAAAATGGGCAGAAAAAAAAAGTAGCTAATAGCTCTGTTTAGTATTTGTCTTTTTACTGTTAGTATAAAATCAGAGAACCTTTGGACAGTAACAAGGACAGTAATGACACTGAGAATAAGCTTTATTAGTACTTTTCCAGAAAACAGATTCAGTAAATAGAGCACTTTAGGAACATACTTGTGCTGTTACACAAGTCTTTTAAGTTTTAAAGGGCTCTTCAATGATGTTGATCAGGAAAATCTCTCATTGGTGGAATTACTTCTCCAGTCTCCAAAATTGTATCACCCTAGGGAAAAAAAGGAAGTGTTTAATAGAAATTTTTTCACCAAATATACATTTCATTGTAAAATATTCCAATGACTGCTAAACAATAAATGACTATAAACATACTTTACATTTTGTTAACTTAAAATTAAGCCAGCTATGGTGGTGCATTAATCCCAGTACTCTAGAGATAGAGGCAGGCAGATCTCTAAGTCTGAAGCCAGGTGGTCAAGTAGCAAGTTTCAGGGCAGACAAGACTTCCTAGATTGACCCTGTCTCAAAACAAACAAAACAACAACAAAAAGAACCCCCCAAAACGCCCTTTCAAAATTATTTTGCATTTTACTTAACTTTTTTTTTTTTTTCCCCCGAGACAGGGTTTCTCTGTGTAGCCCTGGCTGTCCTGGAACTCACTCTGTAGACCAGGCTAGCCTCGAACTCAGAAATCCACCTGCCTCTGCCTCCCAAGTGCTGGGATTAAAGGCGTGCGCCACCAACGCCCGGCTGCATTTTACTTAAAACATTTCAAATTTGGATGCTAATTTTTTACCTGTACTGATTTGTATGTGAAGCTAAAAAAGATTAATCATATTATTACATGAGGACTTAAAAATTAAAAAGTATAGACATACTAAAGTGCATATTTAGGCTGTAGACTATGTATAGTTCTGAGGTATGAATATACTTGTGAGACTATCTCCACAATCAAGGTAATGACATCTTCTCTCATTACAAGATTTAGTATTTTATTCCTTCAATCAACTGTCTCAACCTCCACCTCTAGGTTTCAGAAAAATATTGTGCATAGGTGCTCACTGGATGCTATTCCATGTTGGGCCCTGCATGAAAAAGCTAGTTATGCTCTACTATTCATTTTAATAAGGGCTGGGACGAAACAGATAGGAGGACAGCCTGACTCACACTAGTCTATCATATCAGGAAGGAGGAAACTTACAACCCTGTCATGGCCTGGTCTATTCTAGAGGACATGACATTCTGCAGGTTCTCAAAAGAGAGACTCTGGAACTGATCAACAACACAGACATAGGAAAGAACTTAAAAGAGGACATTCAGAAAATAAAGAAATGCTATAAAACCCCTGACACGGTCTTCTGAACAGAGCCTGTCTTATCCTTTGACCATGAAAGGCAACATAAACACATAACTAATAATCAGGTAAGCAAAGAATAAATATTAGCTAACAAAACCATCAAGTTAACGTCCTACTTTGAGGTTACCTGGGGTCTGACACACATCGACTACACTTAAGTAAATAACAGACATTTCCTGTTATTTTCTAAGGCAGAGTTTCAGTGTTGCAGCTGATAACAGGTAACTAACATATGCTGTTTAATTCAAGTCTGAATTGACCATTATTGCGTCTCATTCATTACCCATATGTCAGCAGTCATCTATTGTGTTGGACATCCTGAGTGCTAGGATTAAAGGCATGAAAGAACTTTTTTTAAAAATTACTTTTAGAGCTTACATGTTTGTAACATAAAATTTAAATTCATACGAAAGTGTCTTAGCTTTCCAGACTGAGAACTATAGGCACAAAGCCAAAGCAGTTAGCGTCTGGCAGTAGTTAGAACTCGGTCGTCAGCTTCCTGAACATGCATCTCTTCAGGCTCATGCTGTAATTCTTGGCCCCTGAAAACCTGATGGTGCCTTCTACTGTAGGGCAGTCAAGGTCATCAAACAAGGTGGAGAAATCCAGTATCCACTCCTCATTTCCACTATCACACAAGCCCTCCTCCTTTCTCCCCTACAGTAATACACAAACTGTATTTAAGCTGACAGTAAGAAAAGACCATTTTATTCTAATGAACTTGGCAATCACTTGTGGAAAGGGAGAGAGATAACATACAAGCAAAAAACTGGAGTTCTGAGACTTACTGGAAATATTCTGGGCTTCGTGTCGACAATGGCATATGGTTTAGTCTGCAATAAAAATAATTCTGCATAAATTACAGTGTTAGAATCTTTCCAAAAATATGGTAGATCTTTCCCCAAAATTTTTTCTTAAGTTTCCAATTTCCCCAAAACGCTGGGCTTCTATGAATTAACCATCTCCACTTAGTTGTCCTGAGCTCCCCGCCCCCCAAGCTCCCAACAAACAGTATGATCTTTCAGCATGAATCACATTTCTGCTCAAAGTTTCAAAATTCTTAAGAGAAAAAAGATGGAATCCTGGCTGTGACCTCTAAAACCCAGCAGGACTCGCCCCGAGATAATCCTTTGACCTTCTACACGCCCTCCCTTATAGCCCCTTAGTCAGAAGGGCTCCTTAGCTCTTAGTCTAATCAATAAAGCGTGCGATGTCCCATGGCTTCTGTGCTTAGTGATTCCTCTACCTGAGATATACTCCTGGCTACCTAATTGTTCCCTCTCCTCATTCCAGTTAGGTACCTTTTACGATCACTTCTGCGGAGAAGTCCAATTAACACAGCAGCTCCCTGTCACTCTCTATTCTTTTACCATGCTCAATTTCTCTTACAGAGAATTGTTCACCTCCTAGAACAACATACGTCTCTCATTCATGTGCTTATTGCCAGTCTCCAGGACTAGAATAGGAATTTCATGAGGCAGGGACACAATCTGCTGTGTATGCTGCTCTACCCATGTTTACGGTGCTTTGCATACAAAAATAGGTATTTAATATATAAATGTAGAATAAATAAACTTAAAGCATGTATGTTTACATAAGATACCATATCAAAATACTTAAAAATTATTAGCATGATGTAAGACATAGCATTATATAAGGCAAGGGAACCAATGTCTTTATTATATAAACTGTGGCCAGGGCCAGTGAGGTGATTCTGGGTTAAAAGCACTTGTTACACAGGTCTGGCAACGTGAGTTCAATCTCCAGAACCCACATGGAAATAAAAGGAGACAGCCAACTCCACAAAATTGTCCTTTGACCTCCCACAAACACATTATGGGACATCTGTGGCTCACATATACAACAATTATGCACATTTTAAAATTTTATTTTAAAAAGAACTATGGCCAAAGTCAGGAAGATACTAAGGTGTTTTCCAAGAGATGTAGAATGCAGTTACTGAAGCAAATGTTACTGTAATGAAGTTGCAGGACTCACCTAAACTAACAGTGTTAGAATTTTCCAAAAATATGGTAGATCTTTTCCCAAAATTCTTACTTAAGTCTCCAATTTCCCCAGAACGCTGGGCTCATGAATTAACCATCCCCACTTAGCTGTCCTAAGTTCCTCCCCATGCTCCCAACAACACTGTATGGTCCTCTGCGTGGATCACATTTCTGCTCAAAGTTTCAAAATCCTTAAAAGAAAAAAGGTGAAGAATAAAAGGTCTGTAGCTCGGACCCACCAAACATGGAATGCTGGACTATGTCCACCAGTGGCTGAGAAAGCGTAACTCCCTCAGTGTGTAACGACATAGCAATGTCTCTTCGTCACCCGATACTGCAGTCTATTAAATATGCTTCTGCGAGAGGACAAGTGTGTTTTCAATCTTAAAACAACTTGGTCATAGGGATGATAAAGGAAAATACACTTAGTATAACTAGATAAATGCCAACTTTTAAAAGTCGAGACAGGGCTGGAGAGATGGCTTGCATGTTAAGGCACATGCCGCTCTTCCAGAGGACCAGGGTCAGTTTCCAGCACCCACAATGCTTGGCTCACAGCTGACCACATCTCCAGTTCCAGGGATATCTGCCTCCTCGTCTGGCTTCCATGGGCATCTGCATTCATGTGTACATACCCATACAGAGATACAAACATAAACACACACACACAAAGGAAAAATAAATCTTTTTTTTTTTTTTTTTTTTTTTTTTTTTGGTTTTTCGAGACAGGGTTTCTCTGTGTAGCTCTGGCTGTCCTGGAACTCACTCTGTAGACCAGGTTGGCCTCGAACTCAGAAATCCGCCTGCCTCTGCCTCCCAAGTGCTGGGATTACAGGCGTGCACCACCACGCCCAGCTGGAAAAATAAATCTTTAAAGTGTTATGATACATAAAATAATCTGGCTACTTTAGGACTAACAGATTAGGCTCAGAATTATAATGAAAATGTATAATGGACACACTTCTGATTTAAAGCTGAATAAAAAAAATGTTTCTTGGAGGAACCACTTTACCATATCAATACCTAAAATTAAGACTGAACAAATAAATTTATAAATGGGTTTAAGGCACTTAGGAAAATGTGAGCCAGGCGGCGGTGGTGGTGCACGCCTTTAATCCCAGCACTTGGGAGGTAGAGGCAGGTGGATGTCTGAGTTCGAGGCCAGCCTGGTCTACAAAGTGAGTTCCAGGACAGCCAGGGCTGCACAGAGAAACCCTGTCTCGGGGAAAAAAGAAAGAAAAAGAAAAAGAAACATGTGATTACATTTGTAACTAGAATTGTCTTAAGAATTCAAATTCGCCAGGCAGTGGTGGCCCACGCCTTTAATCCCTGCACTTGGGAGGCAGAGGCAGAAGGATTTCTGAGTTCAAGGCTAGCCTAGTCTACAGAGTGAGTTCCAGGACAGTCGGGCTATACAGAGAAACCCTGTCTCGAAAGAAAGAAAGAAAGAAAGAAGGAAGGAAGGAAGGAAGGAAGGAAGGAAGGAAGGAAGGAAGAAAGAAAGAAAGAAAGAAAGAAAGAAAGAAAGAAAAACTAAATTATAATAATAATAATTCAGCCGGGCGTGGTGGCACACGCCTGTAATCCCAGCACTTGGGAGGCAAAGGCAGGCGAATTTCTGAGTTCGAGGCCAACCTGGTCTACAGAGTGAGTTCCAGGACAGCCAGGGCTACACAGAGAAACCCTGTCTCGAAAAAAACCAAAAAAAAAAAAAAAAAAAAAAAACAAAAAAAAAAAAAAACCAAAAAAAAACCCACCAATAATAATAATAATAATAATAATAATAATAATAATTCAGTTACTTCAAAGATGGTAGGGACAGAATAATTTTTTTCCTATTTTATCAGAGGCACGGCAGTTTAATTAAGGTAGAAGTACACTTTACTTTAAAATATAAACTAACAAACCCCAAGTGACACTGCCCAGTTCTGTACATCAGCCGCTTGTGGATAGAAGGCAGCATTCTTTTCTAGGGATCAACACGCTAAAACATCAATGAAATACCACAGTGACATGAAAGGAGTTGCAAGTGAACACGGTTCTCAAGCTCACCACTACAGCAATGGAAACCACCCTCTGACCCTTAGAGATATGAACTGTTAGTCCACTTTCCTGTTGCAGAAGGGCTTTCTGCTGGTTTCTGAAATGGAAACAGCTCCATTCACATCCCTATTGGCCGCTACTAATCTTACACACATCAGGCAGGCCAGGGCAACATGGGCCCTCCAGGAACTATTACGGAAGCATATAATCCAAATCATTGTGTCTTTTTCCCCAACTTCTAATTTGTACCAAACTGCAACAGCCTCCAGCTGACCTGCCTGATGGAACTTTGCTTCCTTCTGTGTTCAGGTTTTCTACACTTTCCTCTCAATCCTCATGTCTTCTCCCATTTAGCAGCCGAGCGTTCTGCTGGAGTGGAAGCTCATGGATGTAATCGGTTGAGAGCAGAGAGAGCCAGGGTTAAGGCTAGCTTGCGGGATATATGAAACCATGCCTCAGCACACACACAACAAAGGGGTCCCTCTGCTTGTTTCACGTTTAGCTCACCTCTTCTCCTTAGATTTTATTATTTTGTTTTTTTGTTTTTTGTTTTTTCGAGACAGGGTTTCTCTGTATAGTCCTGGCTGTCCTGGAACTCACTCTGTAGACCAGGCTGGTCTCGAACTCAGAAATCCACCTGCCTCCCAAGTGCTGGGATTAAAGGCGTGCGCCACCACCGCCTGGCTTCTCCCTAGATTTTAAACTTTCCTAAATCGGTCTCAGCTTATGGCATCAATAGAAACCCTTTATCCATGTCCTCAGTCTGGGGGACATCACAGACTTTCTGTCTGTCCTTCCAACTGGCCTAACTTGTCCCTTCCATAGTCTTCCTTGAACTTGCTATCTGTCTTCTAACAGTACATATTCCTGGATGTCAAATACTTACTTTTATATGTCCTGTCTACAGCAATAAAGAGGACATCGTAGGCATTCCATTCTTGTTGCTCCAAGAATATACTGTGGGCCAGGGAGATGGTTTGCAGGGCAAAGGCTTGCTGCTCAGCCTAACACCCTGAGTTGATCCCTGGAGACTACATGGTGGAAGTGGAGAACCCAAGCCCTTCATTCAGCTGTCTTCTGATCTCAGCACTTTTGACGGTAACAAGCCAATAATCTCGCTCCATTGGAACATTTCTTCCAATGGGCTTGCTTCGTGATTCCTTGTGACTGTATTCAGAGCCTGTGTATCGGGCAGCTCTATCAAGAAGCTGAGCTGCTCTCCTCTTGCTGCATCTATCAAGCAGCACAGCTTCTGTCTGCCTCGTGGCTGACAGCACTGAGATGCAGCCTGCTGGACTGTAACTTAGAGGCAGCTCTGTTTCCAGGCCTTCTTAATGGACAGACATAGTGACTGCATACAAACACATGCCCACGTTCACATTCATGGTTATTTTCCCATCTACCTATAAACACACAGTAATGACTGAGTTCACACCAATACTCCCAGTTCTAACTCCATTCTCCATGGTGTTCTCCCATTTCACGTAAATAATGCCTTTCCATCTCTGCACTTATTCGATCAAGCTCCTCACAGATAACAAATGAATGTCCTGTCACCACCACCACACCTTGTGATGTCTAACCTCCTCACCTTTATTTGGGTTCTGATGTCTTCCTCCACCTCAGGTTCCTTACTTAACATCCTTCTCGAATTCCAACATCCTATACCAGGTTGCTGCCACTAAGGCTCCGGAAAAGGACACGCCCAGCCTGCTCTAGCAGCTCTCTTGGACGCGGACGCGCCATTCACACTATCTGAGTTCCAATACCCGCTGTTCCTCTTCCACGATAGCCCAGAAACCGCATGCCTCTCTCCTGCTGCCTAGGATCCAATAGCGTGCACCAACCACGCTGTGCTGTTCCTTGTCTTTAAACCATGGCAAGGGGCTTTAGTCGACCCAGGCATGGTCTTTCATGAAAAAGTTCGTGGTTTTTGGACACCCTAGATTCTAAAGGAAGAGAATTATGGAAAATCAGGTAGGCGCCAAGGAAAGGGAACTGGGACATGACGAACCTGTTTGGAATGGTATCACATACCTGACTGGCCTAAAGAAGCAGACATCATCTTATACCCACTGTTCAGGACTCCAGGTTTACATATTCTCACTTAAACACGACTTCAAGGAAATGCGTTGCAAAAGTTATAACTACTTGTATATATAAGAGTAATCTTTTGATCTTCAAGTTTTGAAACTACTTGCATATAAGAGTTCTTAAAGTTCAATTAAACCTTTCACCCCCCCCAAAAAAATTCAAAGAACTTTAACATCAGCTTAGCGTGACATATTATTTTCTGCATACAGCACAGCCACAGGAAATTACTGAACAATATTAAAAGTAAATTCTGGAAAGCATACATTTAAAACATACTTACAGCCATGTGATATTTGACGTAATAGTGAATGAACCAGAGAGGTATAAGCACATGAGAAACAGCGAAGATACTGGTGCGGTATGTCTTAAAGATCTGTGGGGGGAACACACATGCGAAATAAACAAAAACATCCCCGTTTTAATTTTTTATTTTTTAGATTTATTTATTTCATGCATATAAGTATTCTGTAGGTATGTATGTGTGTGTACCAGGAGTATGCCTGCTGCCCTCAGGGCTCAGATGGAAGAAAGCATCAGATGCCCTGGAACTAGAGTTACAGACAGTTTGAGCCACCCTGTGCATGCTGGGAACCAAAGCTGGGTCCTCTGGAAGAGTCACGTGGTTGTAAGGGCAGAGCCGGCTCTCCAGCCCGACTCCACCCCTCACTTTTACTTTTCCTTAGTTTATTTTAGTTTAAAAGGGTTCCACTCTTCAGCCAAGGCTGGCCTGCCTCACTCTGCAGTCCAGCTTGCCTTGAACATGAAGAGATCCTCAGCGATCCTCCTGACTCAACCTCTGGAGCTGCTGTGATTACCAGCATGTGCTACTTACTACCCCTAGCATGAGATAGCTCATTTTTCAATGTGAATGGAACAAAAACCAAACCAGCCAAACAAAAAAATTCCACCACCACCACCAATGTAATGTGTGATAATGACTTTACAAATTTCTAAATGGATCATACTTCCTGACAGATTGGGGCTAACCCACCTACCTATTCCAATATTTTCACTAACTCTGGGGCTTCCTATAGAATATCTATAGACTCTAGGACTTAGGATAAGTGCCATTCTCCAAGACTACTAGACAAGGCCTATAATAGGTAGCATTCTGTAAGACATAAGGGCATCCTTGTTCAACAAACAAACCAAGACGTTCTATTATTATTGTTGTTGTTGTTATTATTATTATTACTATTATTATTACTAACTGAAAGCAATTCCCACACACTATTCATTACTCATCACTGATGTGATTTAATAGCAGACTCCAAGAAAATATCTGGAATCGTTACAATAAAAAGTAGTCCTTGAATGAGCCGTTCTTCTGCCTGGCGACACCATGGAATGCAATTTAAAAGCAACTAAAAGCGTGCAAAGCGTACACAGTGATGAGTAGAAAGAGAGCTGTAGAGCCTAACAAAGCATACCAAATAGAACCCTGCCTTCGGTTGCGATCCCATGAGGCTGTACTATACCAGCTGGCCCTCTGGCAGCCGAGTGAGGCGGAGGCTGGAGCGCTCCTGGACTCCAGACCCCAGCCGTGAACTCTAGCGACGTGACAGCGCCTCCGCTAAACCTGAGCCCCTGAATTGATCGTGCCTTGGGGCAATCCCGGGTGTGCCGGCTCTGGACAGAGTCGGGCCTTGATGGGACTGAGAGGAGTGGGTCGGGGGTTGGCTGGGCTGCGGCCCGGGGTGGGAATCCGGGCACCTGTGTGGCTCGTCACTCACCATGTTCTTCCACGGGGCCCCGTCCCGCAGAAAGTTATCCCAGAATCGCTCCAGGGGCAACATCCTGCGCGGGGGCATCACGGGCTCCCGGGGACTCAGCTCCTGGTCCTTCAGCCATCGTCTCCTTAGCTCCCGCAGCTGCTGCAGCCGCAGCTTCTCATCCGGCGTGTACCCCGACATGTTGCCGGCGAGCTTACCAGACAGTGACAGCGCGCGCCCGAACCCGGGGCCGGTCACTTACGCGCGCTCCCGCTCCGCGAAGCGACCTTGAGGCGGCTGGGAGCGGCGCGGTGTGATGACATCACACCGCCCAGCCTCTGGGGGCAGGCCGACTCCTGCGCGGAAAGCAGGCTCTGCTCATGCGCAAAGCCCTCTCGGACCCGGTTTTAAGAACCCGGATTAGGTATGAGCTCCGGAAGGTCCCTTAGTTAAGTACTAAGTGGGCTGTGATAGAAAGTGCGAGAAGTCCTGGGGCTAGAGCTCTAAGAAAGAACTTATGGGGGAGGGGGCCGGAAGGACATGGACTGTAGTTTAGCGAACCTCTGCCCCGCCCCCTTGAATTCCTCCCTTGAGTTAGAGACAGTTGCAACCGAGTTCAGCTCCCAGCCCTTTAGTAACCTGCTAAGTGACCTTGGGCGCCTATCTCGGTTTCTTCCTTCTTCTGTACTGCAGAAATAAGGAGCAGTTTATTTGGGAGGCTTACATAGGCTCGCTCGCTCACTCTTTGATCCTGCCCTCCCACTTTGTAAGATATCCCAAAGGTATGGCAGTAAAACTTTGCAGGGGTGTGCGCGAATATTCGTCACGACATGATTTGTAATGGCAAAACATTGGAAATCACCTCTCAGATTCCTGAATAGAGGATTAGTGGAGAAGCTTATGGTACTGTAAAGCATTGGAATGCTACTGTCATAAATGAGCCTTGTATTCATAACCATGGAGTGACTTTTACAATCTATTGATTAGGCAAAAAATAAATAAATAAAACCACCTACACCGTGTAGAAAGAAGTGTATACAGTATGCTACCTTTTATCCAGAAGCAGGGAGAGTAGTGGGGATACTAAATATATATACATGCTCGACGAAAATCTTAAGAGTAATAAATGAAAATAATTTTGTTATTTATATTTGCTTTTGGAGACAGGGTCTCATTAGTGTAGGCTGGCTTTGTGTGTGTGTGTGTGTGTGTGTGTGTGTGTGTTTTTCCAGACAGGATTTCTCTGTGTAGGCCTGGTTGTCCTGGAACTTACTCTGTAGACCAGGCTGGTCTCAAACTCCAAAATCTGCCTGCCTCTGCCTCCCAAGTGCTGGGATTAAAGGTGTGCACCACCACCATCCGGCTGTAGACTGGCTTTGAACTTGCTATTTAAAGGAGGCTGGACTTAAACTCGGAACCCCCCTGCCTCCACTACTCATGAGCTGGATGGAATACACCAGTATGCCCAACTTAACAACTGCTTCAAACACCACCACCACCAATATTATATAGGGAAATAGAACTGATACAAAAGCAGAAACTAGGGAGTTTAGAGATGGCTTAGCGGTTAAGAACAGTTGCTGCTCTTTCAGAAGACCTAAATTAGGAGAATCTGGCTACATCATGGGGCTTCTGAAAACAGAAAATTTCAGTTCTCCCACAGAGAAGATGATCTGTAAGACTCTCTAGCAAACCAGCGCTGGGGAAGTTTCTAAGACTAATAGGCAACTTGATTAGCAGGTTTCTCTGGTCAAAGATGAAAACATTTCAGCATCAGTAATGAACTGGATGATTTTTAAAATGTAAAACACATCACGTATAACCAAGTCAAAATACTATTGAAAAACCTCTCTCTCTCTCTCTCTCTCTCTTTTTTTTTTTTTTTTGGTTTTTCGAGACAGAGTTTCTCTGTATAGCCCTGGCTGTCCTGCAACTCACTCTGTAGACCAGGCTGGCCTCGAACTCAGAGATCCGCCTGCCTCTGCCTCCCAAGTGCTGGGATTAAAGGCATGCGCCACCACCGCCCAGTGAAAAACCTCATTTTTGACTTTTGGATCGTCTGGGTTTTTTTTTATAAAAATTTTATTTACTTTATGTATATGAGTACACTGTAGCTGGCTCCAGACGCACCAGAAGAGGCCATTGGATTCCATTACAGATGATTGTGAACCACTATGTGTTTGCTAGGATTTGAACTCAGAACCTCTGGAAGAGCAGTCATTGCTCTTAACTGCTGAGCCGTGTCTCCAGTGATTGGATGGTCTTAAAAATCAACTTATTTTGAAATCTGGTAAGAAAAAGAAATCAGGCATTTTTTTCTAAACTTATGTACAAATTACATCTTACAGTAACAAAAAGCTTCTGGGGAAATTTTCTTCAAAGAAGCATTTTAATACCAAACACAGGAGGAACTGGCAAGCCAAACATCACCATTCTTTATTATTATTATTATTATTATTATTATTTGTAACTTATTTTTTTACAGTTCAATGGTTACTCCCCTCCCAGGCTGCCCTCCCACAGTTCTACATCCCATTCCCCACCTCCACCCCACCCTCCAAGAGGGTGCCACACACACACACACACACACACACACACACACACACACACCAGGCCTCCCCACTCCCGAGGGTTAGCTTGGTCTTCTCCCACTGAGGCACAACCAGATAGTCCTCTGCCTGTGTATGCTGCCTGGTGGGTAGCTCAGTTTCTGATAGATCTCAGGGGTCCAGGTTAGTTGAGACTTGTGGGGTCACCCTCCTCTTCAGCTTCTTCCAGCTTCTTCCCTAATTCAACCACAGGGGTCCCTGACTTCAGTCAATGGTTGGGTGTAAGTATCTGCTCCTGTCTCAGTCAGCTGCTTGCTGGGACTCTCAGAGGACAGCCATGCTAGGCTCCTGTCTGTAAGCACACCATAACATCAGTAATAGTGCCTGGCCTTGGAGCCTCCTCTTGTGCTGGACCCCAATTTGGGATTGTCACTGGACTGCCTTTCCCTTGGTCTCTTCTCCATTTTTGTCCCTGCAGTTCTTTTAGACAAGAACAATTTTGGGTCAAAATTTTCGACTGTGGGACGGTGTCTTAGTTAGGGTTTTACTGCTGTGATCAGACACCATGACCAAGGCAAGTTTTATAAAAGACAACATTTAATTGGGGTTGGCTTACAGGTTCAGAGGTTCAGTCCATTGTCATCAAGGCAGAAACATGGCAGCATCCAGGCAGGCATGGTGCAGGAGGAGCTGAGAGTTCTATATCTTCTTCCGAAGGAAGCCAGGATCTGACTGGGCATCCTCAGTCAGTTAGGAGGAAGGTCTCCAAGCCCTTCCCCACAGTGACACACTTCCTCCAACAAGGCCACACTTTCTAATAGTGCCACTCCCTGACGTGAGCATTTGCAAACCATCACAGATGGCAACCCCATCCCTCCACTTGATGTCCTATCTTTCTACTGGAGGTGGATTCTACAAGTTCCCTCTCCACACTGTTGGACACTTCATCTAAGGTCCCTCCCTATGTACTTTCTAGAAGGTCCCCCACCTCCCACCCCAACTCCGAAGTTGCACATTTCCATTCATTCTGCTGGCCCTCAGGCAAACTTCACCTGAAAAGAGAGTTCTCCAGCTCTTAATGACTCAGCTTAGGAATTATCCTCTGTTGCTGTGGCTGCTCAGGGAGGATGCAACGGCGCCCTCTTGTGGACAGCTTTCTTGTTGCCTATAAATTGAACTGAAATCTGTACAGTCTCTAGAACTACTCATTTGGAAGAAAATAGAAAGGACAAAGGAAATCCTCATACAATACTAAAATGGCACATTCAGAAAACCAAATTACCAAGATGTCATCCAGTGAGTTTTTCTGAAACAAAAATATAGTTAGGAGAAAAACCGAATGAGGACCAATAAAGAGGCAGAGGGTAATTTGAACACCACCGTAATATTTTATGGTATTAAGGAGGTATTAGATGTTGTGGTTATATATTAAATGGGGCTTCTGGTACTTAGAACACATCCATAACATTTATACATGGGAGAACATGGTGTCCAGAGCTTACTTCTCAGTAAGGGGTGTAGGGTAAAGGAAATACAGTTAACTAGCAATTGGTATGTGATAGGTCACCAGGGCTCATTGTATTCCTTTCTTTAAATTTTTTTTTGTTAAAACTTGAAATTCAAAGCTTTAAAAATCTGTGCTTT
Organism: Apodemus agrarius; assembly: GCA_964023405.1. Lineage (NCBI taxonomy): Eukaryota > Metazoa > Chordata > Mammalia > Rodentia > Muridae > Apodemus > Apodemus agrarius. Next base: position 112,306,932 of record OZ030009.1, on the reverse strand, counting down.
GAAGTACTGGGTCATTATTTACGCTATTATTAACCTGTGTACTCTTCATGTGAAACTTTTCTTACCTATAGACCTCAGCTGTGTTATAATGAGATTCAAATAGTCTCTGGGAAGCTAACCATGCTAGAAAGGACTACATGTAGGTCCCTCAGTAAGGCATTTTACAACTCAAGTAAGTGTTGCTTATATTAATGGGATCAAATACATCTAGTAATTTCTCTGAGGGCCATCATCCTGACTTTCTGTGGAAACATTCCACTCTCACTCTTACACAATATAGTCAACAATAACAACAACAACAACAACAACAAATAATAATAATAATAATAATAATAATAATAATAATAATGATAGGGATGATGATAGGGACTGGGAGATGGCTCAGCGGTTAAGAGTACTGATTGCTCTTCCGAAGGTCCTGAGTTCAAATCCCAGCAACCACATTGAGGCTCACAAACATCCATAATGAGATCTGATGCCCTCTTCTGGAGTGTCTGAAGACAGCTACAGTGTACTCACATATAATAAATAAATAAATAAATAAATAAATAAATAAATCTTTTTTTAAAAGAGGGGGTAACAGGAGAGATGGCTCAGTGGTTAAGAGCACTGACTGCTCTTCCAGAAGTCATGGGATCAAATCCCAGTGAGCACACAGTGGCTTACAACCATCTGTAATGAGATCTGACACTGTTTCTGGTATGTCTGAAGACAACTACAGTGCACTTATATATATAAAACAAATAAATAAATCTATAATAATAATAATAATAATAATTAATTAATTAATTAATTAATGGTTTCAGCCACTGGCTACTATTTACCATATTCCATTCTTCCCCATGACTTGGGCTGTGAAAAAAATAGAGTCCATTAAGACTCAGACTCAGATCTTGCCACCAGGCCACCGCTAGAGAGGCCCAGGTATACAGACTTAATCTGTGACTACCATCACTCTGGTGGATCTACCAGGCTTTCACCACTAGCCAGGGCCAGGGCGGTGGCTTGGCTGGACATCTCCATGGCCACCGGCCTTGCACCAAGGCGGCTGAGAGCAGCCTGCCCCGCGGTTCCCCAAGTCCTTGCAGCGCGGACAGTCTCCATCTTGCCACCAGGCCACCGCTAGAGAGGCCCAGCCTGGTCATTGGTAGAGAACCAATAGGTGGGCCCAGCCTCACGGGAGGATCAAACACCAGCCCGTGACAACAAGGCCAACTAACACCAGAGATAACCAGATGGCAAAAGGCAAACGTAGGAACATTACTAACAGAAATCAAGGCAGTATGGCAGCATCTGAACTCAGTTCGCCGACAACAGGAAGTCCTGGATACCCCAACACACCAGAAAAACAAGATTTGGATCTAAAAATCACTGGTCAGGATGCTGAAAGTGGAACACATGGATAAATCTCTTAAGGAAATACAGGAGAAAATGGATCAAAAGTTAGAAGCCCTTACAAGGCGAACACAAAAATCACTTAAAGAAATTCAGGAGAATATGGATCTCTTATCTCCTTGTACTAAGTGGATCAAGGACCTCCACATAAAACCAGATACACTGAAACTAATAGAAAAGAAACTGGGGAAGACCCTGGAGGACATGGGCACAGGAGGAAAGTTCCTGAACCGAACACCAACAGCTTATGCTCTAAGATCAAGAATTGACAAATGGGACCTCATAAAATTACAAAGTTTCTGTAAGGCAAAGGACACTGTCAGAAGGACAAAACGGCAACCAACAAAGTGGGAAAAGATCTTCACCAACCCCACATCCAACATAGGGCTAATATCCAATATATACAAAGAACTCAAGAAGTTAGACCCCAGAGAGCCAAATAACCCTATTTAAAAATGGGATATGGCACCAAAGAATTTTCACCAGAAGAAATTCAGATGGCTTTTAAGCACCTTAAGAGATGTTCAACATCATTAGTCATCAGGGAAATGCAAATCAAAACAACCCTGAGATTCCATCTCACACCAGTCAGAATGGCTAAGATTAAAAACTCAGGAGACAACAGGTGCTGGCGAGGATGTGGAGAAAGAGGAACACTCCTCCACTGTTGGTGGGATTGCAAAATGGTACAACTGTTCTGGAAATCAGTTTGGTGGTTCCTCAGAAAATTGGGCATGACACTTCCAGAGGACCCTGTCATACCACTCCTGGGCATATACCCAGAGGATTCCCCTGCATGCAATAAAGACACATGCTCCACTATGTTCATAGCAGCCTTATTTATAATGGCCAGAAGTTGGGAGCGGGGCGTGGTGGTGCACGCCTGTAATCCCAGCACTTGGGAGGCAGAGGCAGGCAGATTTCTGAGTTCGAGGCCAGCCTGGTCTACAAAGTGAGTTCCAGGCTACACAGAGAAACCCTGTCTTGAAAAAACCAAAAAAAAAAAAAAAAAAAAAGAGCCAGAAGTTGGAAGGAGCCCAGATGTCCCTCAAAGGAGGAATGGATACAGAAAATATGGTATATTTATACAATGGAATACTACTCAGCAATTAAAAATAACGAATTCATGCAATTTGTAGACAAATTATTGGATCTGAAAAATATCATCCTAAGCTAGTTAACCCAATCACAAAAGAATACACATGAAATGCAATCACTGATAAGTGGATATTAATGAGCCCAGAAGCTCTGAATACTCAAGGCACAATTAGCAAGTCCAAAGATTCCCAAGAAGAAGGAAGGAGAGGACCCTGGTCCTGAAAAGATTGGATCCAGTCTTGTAGGAGAGTACCAGAACAGAGAAATGGGGTGTGTGTGTGTGTGTGTGGTGTGTGTGTGTGTGTGTGTGATTGGGGAATGGGGGGGAGTGGGAGGGGATGCCGGGGGAGGGCAGGAAGGAGGAGAGGACTTATGGGACATATGGTGAGGGGGGAACTGGGAAAGGGGAAAGCCTTTGGAATGTAAACAAAGAATATAGAATAAATAATAATAATAATAATTAATAATAATAATAATAATGGAATAAAAAGACTCAGACTCAGAGTGGAGCAGCTGCCAGGTGCTCCCAGCAGATGCCCCTCCCCCTCTCAGTTGCTGGAATGGTATAAATACAACCAAAAGTGGGAGTTTTGTCTAAGACCTCGGTAGCCAGCCTGCTACCTGGGAAAGGTATAAGGCTTAGAGGGCCGAGAGAAGGCGAGGCCAGGAAAGGAAATGAAAAGGTATCCATCAGTAACCTTGCTTGACTCTGGATCTGCTGAGAAAGGGTCTGACTCTCCAGCTGTGTTTTTAATCCCAGAAGGGGATTTAGTTTTTCTCTCTGGCAAGGTGTGTTAGAGCAGACAGGAGGGCGAAGCCATGCATTTCATGGGAGTAGAGAAGGAAGGCTGGTCTGACATAGTGTTCAGCTGCCAGACTGAGTCTAGGTGAGAGACCGGCTTGACATCAGAGTCCCCTCCCTTTCTTTCAGTGCCTAACTTAAGAGCCTCACATCTTGACTTCAGGCACTGCTCAAGCCAAATGACAGAAATGCAACGAACTTCTTTATAATCCCTTTAGCTCCTATACAAAAATTCTATCCTATTCTTTATAGCTTTAGAAATGTATCGCCCATAGGCCGGCAAGGTGGCTCAGCAGGTCAAGTGAATTTAATCTCTAGAACCCACACGTGCTTGCTTCTGTGAAAATTGTTCTTCGCAGCAGGCGTCTGAACTCTTGGTGGCACTCTGTGGGGAAGTTTTGGTGGTATAGCTTAGCTAGAGGAGTATGTCACTGGAGGTGGGTTTTGAGATTAAAAGCCTCGTGTCACTTGAAGTTCCCTTTGTCTGGTTCATGCTGACAGTTTCAAGAAGTGAGCACCCACCTTCCTGTGCCATGCCTGCCACCTGCTGCTGTGCTGTCCCCACCGTGATGGACTGTAACCCCTGGAGCCAAAAGCCAAAATAAACTTTCTTCTGTAAGTTACCTTGGTTATGGTGTCTGAGCACAGCAAAAGAAAAGTAACTCACCAAGCAGAGATGGGAGGAGAGAACTGGCTCCCCAAAATCACCCTCTGACTCCCACATGCACACACCATCCATCCATCCATCCAATAATGAAATTTAATTTTTTTAAATGTACCACTCTGTCCCTACAAGGTAATATTTGTCAAATAACAAAGAAGAAGCCTCCCCATGTTGATCAGAGAGTCTGTAATGATGTGAGAGGGATCCTTCTAGATGGTCTTACCTGTTTGGAGATGCACAGAAACCAATACAACTAGAAATGTGCTGGTTGACGCGGAAGGCATGTGGCGGCAATGGCAGTGTCGAGCCCGACCCTGCTGAACGTTACTTTCCTCTAAGACTTCCTTTGACATGAGTTCAACCGCAATCCTATTGAGATTAGAAAAGCAGTTGCCTTACAGGGCTTTTGTTTGGTTGTTTGGCTTGTTGTTTGGCTTTTTGAGACAGAATCTGTGACTGTAACTCCAACCCAAGCTGGATTGTAATGCCCCATCTAGTACATGCTGGACTCAAACTCACAGTAGTCCTCCTGCCTCAGCTTCCCAAATGCTAGAGTTACAGACTCGAGCCACCATTCCTGGCTTTTACCCCACGTCTTCTCTGCCGAAGAGTCAGGGCTTCTTTGCTCGTGTGTTTACTTCTAGTTGGATCCTTGTACCTCTGGGTCGAGAAATGCCTAGAGATCCTGGAAGTGTCTGGTTGAAATCTCTAACAAGAAGAGACACCTGGAGTTCTAGTGTGTGTTTTCTTTCCTTCTTTTAGTGTGTGAGTTGTCTGTATCACCCAGGTAACCCCCTTATAGCCCAATGCCCAGATTCACACGTACAGTCACACGGGTAGCTGGAGATCATGTAATGTCCATTGGATAGGGGCGTGGCAGTCATTCAGAGGCAAGGAAGCGGTACCTGGTCACTCACTGTCACACTTCACAGCGCATAGATCCCATTTTTATACACAGCCACCAACAGCAGCTCATTGGCCAAATAAGGTAAGACATGTGCAAAAGTTAAGCTCTTTCATTATTAAATATTAGTTAACATTTCAGCTTGCAGGCTGCTGCTAAGCAGATCTGCTCAGCAAAATAATGAATCAGTTAAAATAAATGCTATTATTCATGAGGAAGAATGTTGACAGCCCTCAGTGGCTCCACTGACATTCTAGTAGGTGAAGGGTCAACATAATGGAAGACATTTCCCATGACTCAGTCCAAATCATTGTTTCTGTTGGATGGAAACATATCTACAGAAAGGAGACAGATCAAAGGGTAAAGGACTAAAGTTAGAATCCCCAGCACCTACACAAATGTCTGTCTGCCATGGTGGTTCACCTGTAATCTCAGTCCTGAGAGGTAGAGGCAGGGGATCTGGAGCAAGCTGGCTGCCTAGACTAGCAGAATTGGTGTTTTCTGGGTCCCAGTGGGAGACCTTGCCTACTGAGATATAAGATTGACAACACCTGATACCAACTTTTGGACTCCATGTTCATGTGCACACATGTGCAAACATGTACTGGAACATTCATCCATGCTTGTGGATTTGTTTGCAAGTAACTTTACAGTAATTTCATTTTTTTATACTTGAAACAAACTATACACCCAATTTAATATTGTTAACTTTGTAAATAAAGGTGCAACAAAAACAATTTCCCTCTTCTACGGTTTGAAAACAATGTATCTCCTTATACAAGGGTTTCTCTTTTGCTACAGAGTAAGTAATGATCATCAGGGAATGACCTAAGGACAACTCCAGTGGACAGACAAATGTAAGCAGACCTGCCCAGCTGTTGGGGGCTAGAGTGACAAGTAGAACTGTTAGATTTAAAGCTGGGGATGGTGCACCCCCACCCCCACCCCCCGCCCCCACACTGGATGTGTAAGCAGGGTGATCAGGAGTTCAAGACTGGCCTCAGCTATATAGAAAATTCAAAGTCAGCCCTGGGTATACAGGAGCCCCTATTTAAAGTGATGTTTGAAGATAATGTGCAAGAAAGAATTAAGCTAGTTAAAATATGAATAATTCATCTCACATCTGCTTACTCATGTACACACATGTACATACATACATATGCACACACATGTGTGGATAGGTTCTACCCACCTCAGCTAACACTATAACCTCCCTCATTGCTTTACCTGCCTGGCAAATGTGAACTATGCTTACAATAAGTAGCTGAGCTTTGTCAAGTCCTGAGTCTCAATAAAATCCTTTCCTTAATGATTATTTTAGGCAGGATTATGGTAGTGCTGACTGGCACTGCTCTTGCCATTGATGTTACTTTGTATGTTTAGGGGAAGGAATATTTCACTCATTGATTGCACGGGGCACTTAGTCACTGAAAACATTGTGCAGATAACCCTAGATAAATGTCCCAAATGTCTTAAAATTCTTATTTTTTTTTTTTTTGGTGTGTGTGTGTGTGTGTGTGTGTGTGTGTGTGTGTAGAGAAAGGAGAGAGAGAGAGAGAGAGAGAGAGAGAGAGAGAGAGAGAGAGAGAGAGAGAGAGTCACAGGACAACTTTCAGGAGTTTGTTCTCTCCTTCCACTGTGGGTATCTGGAATCGAACCTAGGTTTTTGGGCTTCCACACAAGCACTTTATCCACTGAACCATCTCTCCAGTCTATAAAGAACATTCATATATGTATCTTGTTATTGCTATAACAACCTTTTGAGCATATGGAGGCTTATTTTTTATTATCTCTCTCTCCCTCCCTCCCTCCCTCCTTCTCTCTCTCTCTCTCTCTCTCTCTCTCTCTCTCTCTCTCTCTCTCTCTGTGTGTGTGTGTGTGTGTGTGTGTGTGTGTGTACGTGTACACATGCATGCATGTTCAATGAACAAGGTCTCATTATGTGACCCAGTCTGGAATTCAGAATCCTCAAGCCTCAACCTCCCAATTCTGGGATTATAAATGTTTGCTACCATACTTGGCTAAGACTATAGATTTAATGACTTTATATTGTTTAAAAAAAAAAAAACCTAACAAACCTAGACTTAGAGGGGCTGAGAGTTGGCCCAGTGGTAAGAGCATGTCGCTCTTGCAGAGGAGCTGTGTTTTAGTCCCAGCGCCAGCGTGGGGGCTTGCTATGTGTATCTACAGTCCCAGAGGACTCAACACCCTTTTCTGACCTCCTCAGGCACCAGACATGCGTGGGGGTAACCATGCATATGCGTTGACAAAACACTCATGCACACAAAATAAATAAATCCAAAAATTAAAAAAAAAACAAAAAACTAGACTCAGAAATATCCTCTATTTTACATCTTATCAGATCACTCAGGAACAAATGTGCCAAGTCTTCAGAATAAAACCATTAAAACTGAGGAGAAAGAGGCCTTTTTACTCCTTTTGTTTGTTTTCTTGATTTGGCTCACTTTGTCTTGTTTATATGTATGGATGTTTTGTCTGCACGTAAGTGGATGCCCCGTGTGTGTGCCCAGTGCCTGAGCAGGACAGGAAATACCGTAAGATCCCCTAGAATTGAAGGCTGTGAGCTACCTTGTGGATGCTGGCAATTGAATCAGGGTCCACTGGAAGCAGCGTGCTTTTAACCCCTGAGCCATCTCTCCAGTCTCTTGATTTGGGTCATTTGCTGAAATAGTTTCCTAAAATCACCTACTGACCTCAAGACCCCAAGTGTAAGAAGCCTGTCTACCTCAGCTTCCTGGATTACAGGATCGCAAACAGATGCTGGGCCACCTGGGTTCTTTATTTCTTTTATTAGATGAGAATATGAAGAAGCCCCAATGCCTGCACATGTTCTACAGCTCTTAGGTATGAGTGAGCACAAATACCAGGTCAGGGACTTTGCATAACTGAAAAGCAGGAGCCACAGGGTCACCGGAACCACCCATGATCTGGTGGAAGGTACCTTGCAACGGTCTCTGCTGCAGCTGGGATCAGCCCACCTCCTGGTGCCTGTCAGAGGAGGTCAGTGCCTCACTGACCTGTGTCCTTTACTGCTACACCACTGGAAACAGAGGACCACTTTTATTTTATTTTATATTTTATTTTTATGTGTATGCGTGCCGTGTCTGCATGTATGAGGGTACCATATATGTGTAGTAACCTCAGAGGCCAGAAGAGGGCATCAGATACCCTGGAGTTACTGTTGGCCGTGAGCTACCATGAGTGCTGGAAATCAAACCTGGGTCCTCCAGCAGAGCAACCAGTGTTCACAAACTGCCGAATAGTTGATCTCTGGCCTCCTTTTCACAGGCTGTACTCTAAGAATCAACACACTAATAATGGGCTCACTTTCCCGTTCACAGATGAAATATCTCAGTATCAAAATCCTCAAGGCCAGTAAGACTTTCTCTGATTTTTTTTAAAGAGTTACTTACTGTATGTATGCAAGTACACTGTTGCTCTCTTCAGACAGACACCAGAGAGGGCATCAGATCCCATTACAGGTGGTTGTGAGCCACCATGTGGTTGCTGGGAATTGAACGCAGGACCTCTGGAAGAACAGTCAGTGCTCTCAACCACTGAGCCATCTCTCCAGCCCCTCTGATTTTTTTTTAATCTTAAACAGCATGTCCTAACCACAGTCCAAGTACACCCCACCACACCCCACCACACCCCACCACACCCCACCATACTTCTCTGTGTCAGCTTGAATCTTACCACATATGACTGGGAGCATTGTCCTTGGAACTGGCTAACTCAAGCCGTGTTCCCAGAGTTTTCTCCAAGGTCCTGTGCGGTCAGTTCTGTCATCTACTCATTCAATAGTCATTTATGTATGTGGTGTTTCAGACATGATAGACGTGGACAGATAAGTGCACATAGCTGGGTGCATGGGTGGGGCTTCTGGTTGGGTTTGTCGTGTTGTTTTCAAGAGAGTTTTGTCATAGAATCCAGGCTGGCCCAGGACTTGGGTTCTCTCACCTTGGTCTCCCAAGTGTTCGGATTACCACAGGGTCTCTCTCTCTCTCTCTCTCTCTCTCTCTCTCTCTCTCTCTCTGTGTGTGTGTGTGTGTGTGTGTGTGTGAGAGAGAGAGAGAGAGAGAGAGAGAGAGAGAGAGAGAGAGAGAGAGTCAGAGTCTAGAGCCCGGGAGTTTCAGGTATGGCAGCAAATGTTCTATCACTGGATTTTATTTCCCCCTTTCTTTTTACTTTTTATTTTGAGACAAGCTTTCCCTAAGTTCTGCAGGCTGACTCCAAAGTCACTCTAAAATAGCCAGAGTAGCCCTGACCCTGTGGTCCTTCTGTCTCAGTCCTCCTAAGTAGTATCTACGCTTGCTTTGCAAGACCTACTTACCGACTTTCTTCCCACCTTCTGCACGGATTATCCTATTCCTTACCAGGGAACAGACATTGTCCTTATTCTTCCTGCAGGGCTAGGTGGCTCACACGGTCCACCCCCTCCAGAATGTAGAGTTTGTGTGGGGGCCCTGGAAGTACTTGCGATGAGCAGGAATACCGAGTTACATATCCAGTACTGGGGCTGCACAACTGGGGTTAACTACACAGGACAGGGAGTCACAGCAGGAACGGTGACATAAAGCTAGCAAAGACAGAAGGAGCTGGAGCAGTGGCTCTCAACCTGTGGGCCATGGCCTCTTGGCAAACCTCCATCTCCATAAAACATTTACATTAGTATTCGTAACAGTAGCAAAATTACAGTTATGAAGTAGCAACAAAAATAATTTTATGGTGGGGGTTGCCACAGCTTGAGGAACCGTAGCAAAGGGTCGCGGCATTAGGAAGGTTGAGAGCCACACTGATCTAGAGGGATAAGAAGGTCCTCTTGTCACCAGTCTGACAAGGAGAAAGGACACACAAGGACACAGTACAGAGAGGCACTTCCCATAATCTCTGGGTGTTTCTATTTAGGAGCAGGGTGTGTGCCGTCATATCTCCTCCCATCGAGAATGTGCTTCGGGGCAGAACTGAAGATAGCAGCTATCAGAGGAGGGTTTGGCTCGATCCAGCGTGACTACTTACTTAACTGATCTGGAGCTCCACTCTGCTTTGAATTCAATTCTCAGTGACAGTTTTCAGAGCTCTTGCTATCCTGCCTCCATCTTGGCTAAACCGTTCAATTCTTCCTTCCCTCCCCTTCCCCCACAAAGCCGATGGCTCATTCCTGTGAGCAGGCTTGCTTGCCTTTCTTTAAAAACAAAAACAAAAACAAAAAAACAGCTTTCTGACCTGTTGGTTTTTCTCGTGCAGGTGGCCGGCGGCCGGAGTGAACCGCGGCCCCGAACCGCCTGGTCCGCAAAGCTGGGATCCGCAGGCGGCAGGCACGATCCGCGGCGCCCGCGGTGGAGCCGGGAGGTGTGGGCTGAAGCAGTTAGACCAGACCAAGTAACTCCACGCGGGTTTATTTAAGATGGGGGTACAAAGGGGAACGGGGTGAGGGGAAGGCTGGGGGCGATGAGCAGAAAGAGAAGAGAAAGGGCACGCTGCTCCTTCTTATAGGCATGATTATTCAAATTACAGGTGGGCTAGGTGGGCCTATTGAATTCTGGGTACATGGTGGCCGTTGCCTTGGTAACAGGAGTAAACCTGCAGGGCTGCATTAGTGTCGCCTATATGACATCATAGGTCTCAGGACCAACATGACCCTTCTTCCTCTGCAGACTCTGGCCTCTGAAGCCCACTGGTTTCTTCTTCCTCTGTTCGTCCAAGGGCTTCCTTAGGTGTTGAATGTGTGCCTAGTGGAGCCCTACAAAGCTCGGTTGAGAACTCTTTACTAACGTCACATGCTGTGTACCCTTCCTGTAATGGAAATAAACACACACCGTATATTCCAGGCCATCTTGGAATGGAGTATATTAAGAACTTTAATTAGTGTGGAAGCAGGATTGATCATGTGAAGTGTCACAGTGTCTTGAAAGAAGGTGTGACGGCCGCTGGGAAAGCCGACCGCCCCCTTCCTAAGAACCCTACAGCGCAGGCGCCTCACCCGGACTCTTCTCCACTAAAGCTGCGGGAAGCATTTCTACCCAAGATTCATCATCTCCATCACAGCCTGATTATCTGGATCCCAAACCCACACTGCTGGAGTGCGTTTTGTGGTTATTCTTTCCAGCTGTGTTGCTGACGTTTTTGATGTTTATCAACCACGTGCTTACTCTGAGACCTGCACGAGTGGGTCGGAAAACCCAGGCATCTTCCTGAAGGAAAAGTCCGCTCTCTCACATACGTCTCTCCCTTTGCTTCTGTTTTCTTCTCTTCCATTCTCATCAGTGCAGGTACCAAGTAAACCTCAAACCTCCAGCTTAGGGTAATAGGGTGTGTTCTGTGTCCACATCACAGTCCCTTGAAGGTCGTGGGGCCATAAGAGGAGGGTAGGCTGTGTGCGGGACACTTAAAGCTCCCAAAGTCTTACTGGATAATAACAGTTATCAGATAGGGATATGGGAAAGGCGAGGAAAATATGAAGGATATTTGAGAAGCCAGGATCTATCCATTTCCTACTTATCCAAATTCAACCCCAAAGCCCCACATAACTTCAGGAGATTCTGACAAATGGAATTTAACTTTTTCCCCAGTGAGAATATAAAATGAATTTGGAGAAGAAACTCGCTACATCCACTGGCTGTTCTCTCCCCCCACCCCACGGACACGCCTTTTGACACTCCCTGTGATGCCAATAATGTGTGGTACTGCATGAGCTCAGTCGCAGCTCTAACAAGCATGTGTACCTTGTGTGGCTTCCCATTCTGTGAAAACTGCACCTTACCTTATACATAATGTCTTAATTTTCCCATGAGATTTCTTGGCTGGGGGTGACGAGCAGTCTGAAAGGCGTCAGGTAAAAAAATACCAGTTATCCACGGGACATGAAATCAGTAAATAACTGGACTTTTGAGAAGCTGATTGAGTATATATCTGCGTTCAAAGTAATTCAGTGCAGGAATTGGAATTGGGATGCATTTATCAGTAGGTTGAATGACATCAGGAACAATTAATTTGCTACATTTCCCCAGTACTAGGAATCCAAACCAAGGCCTTGAACACGCTAAACACCTGCTGTTCCCCTGAGCTACACCCCTAACCTCCTCCAATCCTTTTATTTATTTGTTTTGAAACAGAGTCTGACTGGGTGTACCCTCCTGCCTTTGCCTCCCTAGGCCTGGGATTGCATGTCCCGCTAAAACACGGTAGTCAAAGAACTCCACTAGGTGGCGCTGTTTAAAAGCATCCCAAATTCCAGGGAACCTTAAGGCTTTCTGATGAACCGCAACCCCTCCTTCCTGCCTTTTTGAGAATTTAGGGCGCTTCGTTACCAATTGTAGCTGGTTTTCCTAAAACACCATTGATGTGGTAAATGTAATCTTTTAGCCTGACATAAAAAATGTTTTGGTAAAATAATTCAGCCTAAAGTTTTCTTAAAAGAGAATAGTATTTCATTTTAAACAAATCATTTAAAATGAAGGAAAAAAAAAAAAAAAAAAAAAACCTGCCCTGAAATGACAGCTTGTTGTCCAAAGTGCAGCGTCAGCAGCAGGGACTCAGAAGGCAGCCCAAGCTGGAAATTTCCCTTGCTCAAAGTGGATTTTAAAGCCAACACAGATTCCACTCCCCCTTTTTTCTAAGCTCTATTTTGAGATAACATATTTTGAAGTTCCTAAGGTAATCTGCTAAGTTATATGGATTCTGTCAACTCCAAATAACCCAATTAAAATGCTCCCTGTAACTAAAATGTAATTATACTAAAAGCTTCAAACCCAGGATTTAATAAGTGTTGCCTCATTTGCTATCAGAAGGCAAAACCACCATTGCTGATGATGCAGAACAGGGGCACGATGTCCCTCTGTCTGTGCATCCGTCCAGACAGGCGTCTTGGGTCCCAGATGTTGGTTCACAACAGGGACAGGGGGCTCTGAACTGGGGAGATGGTTCAGTGGTGACTCACTTGCTGGAGTTGGGTCTTTAGAACCCAAGCACAAAGCCAGACAACCGTGGTGCCTGTGGGCAATCCTAACCCTCAGATGTCAGAGACGGGGCAGCCTCAGTTAGCTAGCTAAGCCCAGTCAGCTCTCAGGACAGCACAGACACGGAGCATTTGCCTGCAGACGTACAAGGGGGTTGCACCTGGTACCGCAAGGAGAAAGTTGACTTGAACTGGAGAATGGGCCCATCTTATGTTCTCCCTCCAACCCTTGGCTTGCTCCAGGGAGGCCAGGGATGCAGCGCCTGCCATTTCTGCTCTCACCACCCCACAGGCAAATGTGACAGTAACGTTGGTTTGCTCCAGGCAATGAAGGAGGTCCACACAAGTGTCTGCTCCTGCCATCCCCCAGGGTCCTTCACGTACTTAAAGGGAACCCCTAGCTGACACTCAACATCACTCAACAGTTCTAAAATATCCACAACTGTTACTGCATTCTGGTTCGTACCAAAGCCGTGTAAATGACCTTGGATAGTTTACTGAGAACACCTTCCATTCTTGTTCTGATGGAAGCCACGTGTTTCCTGCCCACGGACACTTAAGTCCAGAAGCAGCTGCATAATCCTCTTGTGTGTGTGTGTCTGTGTCGGGAGTTAGAGTGAGGGGTTCAGAGTCAAGAAATTAGTCTCGGCTGATGGGTAAGTTATCCCACCAGTGGCCACGATGAAGGACTAGATTTAGCTTTCCTTTTTAAAGACCTAGAAATGGAGCAAAATACATGGAACGATGGCTTCAAGACATCAGGTGATAAATAGGCAACGTGGGTTTGGGATACGGGATAGAAGCGAGAGAAAGGAAGCGAGGCCCCAGCTACCTTGATTCCGCACTGGAGGACGTTTCTAGACTTTTGAATCAAGCCAGGCAGAGTCACTAAGTTTAAGGGACTGTGACTGAGGTTTGAGGAGACGATGACAGCTAGAATCCCATCAGACAGGAAAGGCGACCTCAAACTCAAGTTATCAACTGAGAAATGGCCTGAGCAAATAGGGGGGGTGAGACTTCCGGAAGCCAGAGGGATTCCAGGACATCAGGACCAAGCCTGTGCCAGGCATGGGAGAAGAGGAGAATGGCACCTGCCCCCAAGAAACCAACCAATAGCCACGAAGCAAAAGGATAGATGATGGAATTATCAGTAAACTATTCAAAGCCTTACGACACAAATCTGTGAGCTAAGAATAATGCTCGAATCACATATAAAGTGACAATGAATGGTATTCATTGATTTCATTGTTCATGAATTGTTTAGTGAACAATGAATGACTGACCTTCAAGATCTCATCCAGATCTAAGAGTCTACTATTATTCTGGAAGTATCCAGATTGTTGTTTTACTTCCGTTCAAATAAATTAATCCAAATATTATCGACAATATCACAAATATATTATACAATATAATATGATTAATATATTATATATAATAAGTTATATATAATATATTATATATAATAACTTATATTATCATTGTTGTGTCAAGAAGCAATGTCCATAGCCCTGGTGTAAACATGTGAGGGCCTATTATGTAGCTAGTTCCTCCTGATGGAAAACCCATCTTCTCCTGGACCTAAGGAGGGAGACCGGTGGAACTCACATGTGACCAGCTGGGGGTCACATGATCAGTAACCCGTTGCTGAGGCAAAGGAGCATCATTGGAGCAGCTGCCTGCAAATTGTGCAGGACCTGGAGTAATGCAGCCTTCCTGAGCAGACCCCATGCCGAGATTGATCTTCCTCATGATTTAACTGCCTGAATCAAGCATGTTCCTGGAAGCAATCCAGATCAACTCACTGTTTCACCAAGCTAGTTTGGATTTGAAATCACAGCTCATGATACTGATAGAGAGAGGGCTTCAAGAAGGACATAAATAACTCCCTTAAAGAAATACAGGAGAACACAGGTAAACAGATAGAAGCCCTTAAAGAATTACAGGAAAGCACAACCAAACAGGTGAAGGAATTGAACAAAACCAGCCAGGATCTAAAAATGGAGGTAGAAACAATGATGAAATCACAAAGGGAAACAACTCTGGACATAGAAAACCTAGGAAAGAAGTCAGGAGTTATGGATACAAGTATCAACAACAGCATACAAGAGATAGAAGAGAGAGATGGCTTAGCGGTTAAGAACACTGACTGCTTTTCCAGAGGTCCTGAGTTCAAATCCCAGCAACACATGGTGGCTCACAACCATCTGTAATGAGATCTGACTCCCTCTTCTGGTGTGTCTGAGGACAGCTACAGTGTACTTACACACTACAAATAAATAAATTGAAGAAGGAGAAGGAGAAGGAGAAGGAGAAAGGGAAGGAAAGGAAAGGAAAGGAAAGGAAAGGAAAGGAAAGGAAAGGAAAGGAAAGAAAGAAAGAAAAAGAAAGAAAGAAAAAGAAAGAAAGAAAGAAAGAAAGAAAGAAAGAAAGAAAGAAAGAAAGAAAAAGAAACAGACCAGCAGGAAGTGTCCTCTGAGCCTGTAAAATACTATGCGCTTCCTGGCGAGCCCGGGGGCTGGTGCCTAAGGGAGAAAGGTAGTGTAAAGATTCCAGAAACAGGCAAAAGAGCAAAGTTCCCAGGAGCACTGCCAGCTCTACAGTAGAGTGTCTCGGCAAATAGAACAGCGTCTCTCGGGAAGATTGGCCAAGGTGCTGGAGGAAGGGGACACAAAGTCTTTGCCAGTATCTTTGGTCAGAAACCTTGAAACCGTGAACAGGACGGGCATAAGTCACGTCGGGATTGAAGGAGGATAGGGCTGTACAGCAGGGAAGCCTGTGGGAAACGCACAATCCAGATTCGCCACCTCCTCATGGGCACTTTTGGGTACCAGGCAGAGAACTGTTGGAAATTCTACCCGGTGAGACATTCACAGCCACCTGCCCTCTAAAGGCCGTCTATATAAACAGTCTGGCAGAGGGCAAAGTCATGGAAGCCCAGAGCCAGGACATGTCTCCTCTGTGTGCTCTGACTCTGCTGCACCTGTTCACCCCACCCTCTGTCTTAGTTAGGGTGTCGCTGCTGTGAACAGACGCCATGACCAAGGCCACTCTTATAAGGACAACATTTAATCGCGGCTGGCTGACAGGTTCCGAGGCTCAGTCCACTGTTCCCAAGGCAGGAACATGGCAGCATCCGGGCAGGCATGGCGCAAGAGAAGCCAAGAGTTCTCTACATCTTCATCTGAAGGCTGCTAAGAGAATACCAACTTCTAGACAGTGAGGATGGGGGTCTTAAAGCCACAGTGACACACCTACTCCAACAGGGCCACACCCTCTAAGAGTGCCACTCCCTGCTCAAGTATATACAAACCATCGCACCTCTCACTGTGTCTTTAGGGATGCTGGAGTCCTCATTGCCCTGACAGATTCAGCCCCAAACCGGCATGGTGAGTCCCAGCAAGTTCCCAGAAGAGTCTGTGTGTCCTGGAAGGCCAGGATGGGAAGTTATATCACACAAGCAGAGGAAAGGGCAAACACCACATCCTGCCTTCTCACCTTCAAAAATCTCCCCGGGATGGTGCTCCAACCAGGGCTTCTCTCAGGAATATCTAACTGCTTGCCAGTCCTCTCCTAGATTCTCTCCCTGCAAACCCCTACTTCCATTTTTTTTAAACCTACCCCCTTTAAAGACATTTTATTTTATATGTGTGAGTTTTTGCCCGCATATTTGTCTGGGCCCCGTGAGTGTGCCTGTGGCCCGAGGAGGTCAGAAGACGGCGGCGTCAGCGCATCTGGAATTGGAGTTACAGATGCTCGTGGGTCACTGTGTGGATTTGGGGGGACCAAACCTGGCTGCTCTTAATGCTGAGCCATCTCTCCAGTCCCGGACTCCCCCCCCCCCCCGGGGGGGAGTTCATGAGTAATTAATTCAGCTAATTCTCCAAACCCAACTCAAACTTGCAAACCCCAATACATCACAAAGCCCCACAAAAGAAGAACGAGGCCCTCCTAAGGAAGCAATGGTGGCTGTCGGTATGAAAGCCTTGTTGCTATTTCTCATATAAGGGTGCCAACATCCCTCCGTAACATGCTGTTAGTCATTTTCCCTCAAGGAGCCCCTAATCTAGAAGGAAAAATAAAATAAAACTCAGAAAGACTAGACAAAGGTTCATAAACGATCACAAACTGAGAGCTGACAAAATGGCAGACTGGTTGAAGGTACTTGCTTCAAAACCTGGCCGCCTGAACCCACTTAAAGGCAGAAAGAAGAGAAGGACAGACTGCACAGGTGTGCCCCAATCGCCACTCAAATGGCGCGGCACGTGGGCATGTGTGCCCCCCTCATGCTCACGGTCACAGCAGCAAAGACGAGCCGCAGAACTGAAGCCGGATTCTAATGCCCTGTCTGTGGCCCTTGACACAGTACTGTATCATTTAAAGAACAATTTGCTGGGAAATATTTAGCTTCAAGCCATACATTCTTCAATCTGACAAACCACAGTGGCAGATGAAGCGAAATGAGCTGGAGTTGAACAAAACAAACCACATTGCCCAGGGGTGCTATCAAGGGAGGAGAATGCAGAAGAGCGCATGCTCCAACTCTCGGGCCCCAGCAGGGTCCGCGCGCAGCCTTTCTGTGATTAGGCTTTTTCTCTGTCCCTCGGGGAAAATTGTTCTTCTCTTGCTATGTACCCCAGGCTGGCCTTGAATTTGTGGCCTTCTTGTCCCAGCCTCCTGGGTGTTAGAATTACAGGCATGTGCCACCACTCCAGGCCTGGCTTCTTATTACCGTTATTGTTACTGATGGTGCCGTTGGAGCTTAGGAAACTTTAAAGTTTGTCCCTGGTGGGTTTTTTTTCCCTTACCCCCTTCAATGTTTCTGTATTTCCTGCCACTTAATTCTGCCAAAATTGGTGTGGCTATTTTTCTCGAATTGGAAAAATCTATTTCTGGACAATATCTGGAAAATGATAGATACTTTGACTCTCTTGATTCTGTCAAAATGTGTGTGTGTGTGTGTGTGTGTGTGTGTGTGTGTGAAAGGTCTGTCTCGAACCTTCCGGTCTGCATAACAACTTGGCATCCGGATACTGTGAGTCCTGCTTCCCTCCCACCAAAGCTCAGAGGTGTGATCCCCTGGGTTCTGGGGAGAGCCAGGCCGGTCTGCTCCTCCACCTGTGTTTGGTGGTTAGCATTTTCAGCATGGATGCCGGAGAAAACTCTCCTTTATCCCTCTAGTTAAACGCCCTAATCAACGTCTATTGTTTGGTGTAAAAACCGGCTCAGCTAAGCAGTGTGCTTTCTCGAGTTCAGGTGTTGCTCCTCACTTCAGGACACTGTTCCTTCACAGAAGCATTTCCAAAGACGTCACTTTTCTGTTGAGCACTACTTCAGCAGCGGTGATTGTACTTTGTGTCATCCTGGTCTGAACAGTGTGCTCGCTCTCCATTTACATTTTAAACTCTCTGTCTCCAGCAGTGTCTCTCCCCTTTTAAAGCCCATCCGCGCTGGCCGGCTGGCAGCTCCGACCGACCGTTGGCTGCGGTTGCTTTCTTTCGATTCGCAATTGCTTTCTTTAGCATTTTGTATTTATGTTTTTGTTTTATTGAGATCTTGTATTTGTTACTCTTCCCTTTAGCACAAGGCAATCTGGGGGAGTCATTCTCTGTTGTTTTTTTTTGGGGGGGGGAGGTGAGTGTTCTCTTGACAGTATTGTCCCCCACGCCCTCCTCTCTAGCCCATTCACAGAGTTGGCATAACTTATTTCCACTTTGCTGAGTGGAACCTGGGCAGTGCTGTGCCAGCTCCTGCTCTCTCTAGTCTTCTGAGGTTCCTCTTGAACCTTCTCTTTAGGAATCATCACCCTATAGGAAACCCCAGGGGCTAAGGGGAAAAAAAGCATCTTCTTTTCTGTAGCCAGAGAACAGGAGGGAGGAAGAAGGAAGCTCTTCCAGGATAATGCCAGCCGCTCACTGCTCGCCTCAGAGTCTGCCTTCCCAGGGTGGGGCAGTATTCCCTTATCCTGGGCTTTAGACAGGTCCCGGAGCTGGGCCAGTGCCCTGGAGAATGGCCCGTCCTGCTGACCCCTCATGGCTCATCAGGGACCCGCAGTGGCCCAGAGAGCAAACGCTCCTACCTCAAGTTTCTTCTTTGACTCTTGATCACTGCTAGGTTATTTCTTCGCAGGTGAAACGAGCCAATTCAAACCAGATTAGATTATATTAAAGGCAGGATTTGGGGGAAGCTGTTCTTAAGTGGGCAAGTTAGTTCACTGGCCCCAAGGACAGAGGCCAGGGAAGTTGCCCTGGAGAAGGGGGGTGGGCACAGAGAAGAGGGGGGAGCCTCAGGGGGAATGTCCCTGGGCTGGAAAGTTCAGGTTTGGGGGGGGGGCAGGGTATGCCAGGCAGGGACTGAGGAATCCTAGGAGAACCTGGAGGCCAGGCCTGCTTTAGTATGTAAAATATGTACCTCGGACGTTTTACCATGTTCCTTTTCTTGGGTTCTGTGGTAGACGCATTCTCTGACTGACTTCATTTGCCTCAGACTTTAAGAACTACTGGAGTCCTGGGTGGTGAACTCAGAACTGCTACTGGTTTTTCAAGCAGGGAGTTTGTGAGGTGCTCTTAGGGGTAGGGGAGCACAGAGCTGAGGGTCAGAGTAAAAACAAAATTAATGCTGGTGTGCCAAGACTCTTGTTTTATTCTGACTTTGAACTCTGAGGTGGAGAGGGTGAGCGTGAGGCCTGGGGTTCTATCCCAGAACACACTTAAAAACTATGTTTGGCCGGGCGGTGGTGGCACACGCCTTTAATCCCAGCACTTGGGAGGCAGAGGCAGGCGGATCTCTGAGTTCGAGGCTAGCCTGGTCTACAGAGTGAGTTCCAGGACAGCCAGGGCTATACAGAGAAACCCTGTCTCGAAAAACCAAAAAAAAACAAAAACAAACAAAAAAAAAACTATGTTTGGTGGCATGCCTCCGTAATCCCAGCGCTCCTGTTGGGAGACGGGAGGCAGAGGCAGGAGACCCTGACAGAAGCTCACAGGCTAGCTAACCCGAAGTTGAAACGAGGTCGACGCAAACCCCATTTGTTTCCATTTAAAGACCAGGCCTGACTTGGAAAAGAAGGCCGCAAGGTGCTAGTTCCAGAAACTGGCCATAAAATCCAGGCAGGAGGTCATAAACCCCTGCCCAAACCCTGTCTAGGGATGGGACAAACATCCCCCTCCCAAAGAACAGCCTGGAGCTAAACACAAGAATGGAAAAAATATCTCAGAATGGACCATCTGTTCGGGCAGCCCTGTCTCATCCTGTGATTAAACACTCAGGAGCGGAATGCAGACCACTGGCCACCTGTGACCCCCTAGGACCCACCAATGACAATTTAGACGGTCTGATCCTTCTAGGGACCCCCCTAATTCCCTTTAAGAAGGCCTGTGTGCCTTTGCCTAGGGCTACCATTTGGAAGAACGGTTGACCCCCACAGGCTGGTTGTTTCTGCAGAATAAATGTTCCGAGTCTGGGGTCTTCCTGAAGGGATTTTCGAACACTTACAAAGTATATTTTGCAGCAGGAACATGAAAAGAGATTCAAGAAGGGGAAGGAGAGAATCCACTCCTGGTAGTTGTCCTCCTACTCCCATACAACACCACACACCTCACACCATAAATAAATAATAAATAATAAATAACAAATAAATAAACAAAAGTAAATAAATATATATTAAAAATCAAAGTAGCTTCCCATTTGGTATTTAAATTATATATTTGTTTCCAAGAGATTAAAAAAAAAAGCCACGTAAGAGTTTACCTTCTCAACATAAAAGAGCACTGAAGGCAAAGAGCTTCAGGTTAAAAATGTCATACATGACACAGACTTTAAAAACAATGTCCAGGCTGGAGAGATGGCTCAGTGGTTAAGAGCACTGTCTGCTCTTCCAGAGGTCCTGAGTTCAATTCCCAGCAACCACATGGTAGCTCACAACCATCTGTAATGGGATCTGATACCCTCTTCTGGTGTGTCTGAAGACAGCAACAGTGTACTCACATACAAACAAATAAATAAATAAAAACATCTTCCAAGTTGCCTGTACTTCCAAGTTGCCTGTACAATCGCAGTTTCACATGCTTATCGGTGGTATTAAAAAGGGTTCCAGACACACTGCATTCTGTCCCAAGACGCCTCCTCCTCAGAGCAGCCGGGAGACCACCCCTGACTCTGCTGGCCTCTGCAGTTATCTTACAACATGAGGCTAATTATTTCATGACTCCTGAGAGATTAGTTCTGTGTGTTGACTTCCACAAGACTTGATGTTTTTCACTTGTGCTTAGACACATTTTAAGAGGCACCCAGGAGACAGCTGGTGCTGTGTGCAGGGATTTAGCCGCACCGTTCACACCAAGATCAGCAAAAGACCGGCTAAATCCCTGGGCAAGGGTTTAATTTTGTTGCCAGAAAAAGAAAAACCCAACTAGTGTTCAGAGTCCTTCAGCTCCTTGATATGCCTCAGCGAAGAGCGCTGGGCAGGAGACAGTCCATCGTGGAGCCCGGCCTCCCTTGGATAGCAGCTGCCCGCCAGCCTCGGGAGACTGGGTCCTTAGAGCTCAGCTCACACTGTGCAGCACTGCTGGGTCACAGGTTCCTGATGACTGCTTATCTGCTTCTGGGCACTTGGCAGGACTGCTTTGAGGTTAGCTCAATTCTCCCTGTGTTCCTCGGGTGAGTCACAATGATCGCTCCGCGGGTCACGCTAACCCAGTCAGTGCACGAGGCAGAGTGGCTTATTCACCTTGCAGTGTAACAGTCCTCACTAGTCACAGGGATTGCAGAGGCTTATGGCTACCAAGGCATTCCTGTATGTACCATAAGGAGCAGTTAGGTCCAATGATAGGGGTAGGGTAACAGTATCGCTACACCTGGGCTCTGGGCTTGGGAACTGAAACCCAGGCTCTATGACTGCCTGCATAGTGGGGCAAGGAAATCAGCCTCATTGAGTCTCAGACTCCTTATTTGCAAAATGAAGGGACTTTTAAACCCATGGA